>VUQS01034459.1:0-15515 GCA_015108495.1 Heterochromis multidens | reverse complement strand
AAAAGTGATTGAAATAAAAGAAAAAGCAAAGCAAAAAAAAAAAAGCAAAAAAAAAAAAAACACCATAGCAGGCTTCAGCCAATCAGTCTTCAATGACATTTTGTATAGAGGGGATGGGTAGATGCAAAGTATTCCCTGAAATGTGTCACTGAATCAAGATTATGTCACAAGGCTTTCTCCAATTTCCATTTTAGAGCCGTCTGCTTATGCTGTATCAAGTAAGAAATGAATAAATAAAATTGTAGATAAGCCTGAAAAGTAAAGACTACATGACATACTGACAGTCATGCTTTGAAATGTTTCAAATATGTCTCTTTGTCAAGACTGCTTTAAGAAAATAATGTAACTGAACTTAAAGTTCAAATTTTATTAGCTTTTCTTTATCACTTTTGTTGGTTGTTGGATGTGTTAAATTGCAGGGTTGTGCTCTTTTTTCCCTTGTGGTTGAACTTTGGCCAACCAAAAAAATAATCCTTTTCACTGTAGACTCTGGTATTGCGAAAGGCTCCATTTCCTGAATGCGCCAGTCATGAAATTTGCTGGAGCAAAAATTGGAAATGTTATTCTTCTTCTTCTTCTTCTTCTTCTTCTTCTTCTTCTTCTTCTAATTATTATTATTATTATTATTATTATTATACCTTCGAAATTGTTTATTTAAAAAAAAAATTGTTAGTTTTAAGAATCCTCTGTTTTAAATTCTGTTCCTTAAAGAGTAACTACCTTACCCTGTTCTACATGCATTTTTGGGTGAATCAATTACATAAAGATTTCTGTTGATACATTTTAAAGATTCTGTTGAGTGTTTGTCCAATGGGTATAAGCTGTAGTTATTGATTAGACATACCTTACTACCTGATACACCTTAATACCGCTCTTACTTGCACATAGAATTTGGAATTTACTCTCAACTGCATTTAGAGCTCTTTGAAGACTTTTCTTTTAAGGCATAATGCCATTAATGCTGAAACTCACCGTTGCTGTTAGTTATTACTGTATGGGTACTGTGCTATTTTCGATTATATGAATATTTCTGGTAAAATGGTACCAGATCTTCTGACATTTGTGACATTTTTGAAAAAAATTATGCAAGGGAGTTATTATCTTTATCTAGCAAGATAAAGTACCACAACTTTATTGACAATTGTCTCATGAACACATGACTGTCATAGAACCGGAAGTGTGTGGCACACAGAGTAGGACCCAAAATGCAGGACTCACAGACGGAACTTGAACAAAAAATCACAGCTTTATTAACGCTGGGAAAAAGGGTTACAAAACAAAAGCGCAATAACAATAGGACATGGAAAAAACAAAACTGACTGAATGACTGACTGAATGACTGACTAGGAACTGACTGACTGACCAGGAGGAGATGAGACGAGGACACACACAATGAGGGAGGACGCAACAAGGAGCAAGGGCAGACAAAGCCAATAAATACACCGAGGGAATGAGAACAGAATGGACACACCTGGGAAACACACCTGAACACAATAACACTGACAAGAAATGTGAACTAAACACAGGGAGCGAACATAGAGCGAGAGAGAGAGAGAGAGGGTGAGAGACAGAAAGCCAGAACGAGAGAGTGAGAGACAGGGCGAGGGACAGAGAAAGAGAGAGCGAGAGATACCGAACACAAGACACAACCCTGACTAAGACACAGACTAGGAACATGAGAAAAATCAAAGAACAAAACTACTATCAGGAACTATGAAACTAAGAAACCCTGTAACAAGAATCCTAAATCAAGACAAGAATACCAAAACTACAGACACTCTTAAGAAATACAGAAACAAAAACCCAATGGCACTCCAGAACTAAAACATAAGTTTCTCAAGATACAAAAATGCTCCAGACCAAGAAATAATCAAACTCAAAGGACTCAGAAACTAGAATATAACAAGAAGTTCAAAGAAACTCAAAACCCTGGGTCAAAGACCCAGGACCATGACAATGACAGGGACTAAATATAGAATAAAGACTAAAATGATCTATGTAGAGTTCTGATTACCTTTTATCAGTAGACCATAATAATGTATTGAACTCAATTGACTGTAATACCCTGAATACAATGGGACATGGTGATTTCTTTTTCTCATGTGCATGTTTTTGTCAATTAGAACTAAAGTGGCTTGAGAGTTTAAGACTTTATCATTATAGTAATCATTCATTTTAAACAATGTTTGGCTGTAATCCAGCTCTAGACACTCACAAAAAAAACAATGTCATTGAGTCAACAATGATCTCTGATCTGTGAGTTTTATGTTGTGTGGGTCTATCATAAATTTAACATTTAATTCTTAGCCTTCAAATATAATGGCAAAGACATCCCTCACTGGAGGGCATTGGAATTCTTTGTGATATGACTCCTCTTTGCAACACTGTGATCATCGATTTGTAGCAAAGAAAAGTGAACAATGACTGGACACTGCTGTCAATACTGAGAGGCATTTCCTCTTGATATACGAGTTGAAGTCAAGCACAGACCCCTGCAGAAAGATAGCTCTTTGATGAGTGTGATAAACAGGCTGGTTAGATATTGACTTTGGCAGCACTGAGATCAGTGGCTAAAAGTGAAGACTTATACGATATGCTAAAGCCTCATGATTAATTGAGATGCTATTTTCTTAAAGAAGCTAAGTTCATGGAGCTTTTTTCCAGGCGCTCTGTCATCTCCACCTTAGCACACTCATATTTCTTGGAAAGAAGATGGCAGACTTGATAAGTAGAGTAAAGTCAGCTGAATAGCAATCGATCTATACTGACTTGAATTCAGTGTAAAACTAATCCGAGCTAGACTGGAGCTCTGAAGTGGTTTGTTTCAGTGATAAGCTGACTGTAGCTAAAACAACTAAAGTGAGAGTTTAGTTTGATGTATGAATTTGTTCGCCATTTTTCAAAAAAGATATGTTCCAGAGCATTGGCTGATAGGAGCAGCAAGTAGAAAGAAAACACACTCAGACAGACAAGGAACTAAATTTTAACTTTGACCACTCTTAGAAAAAGAGAGAATAGGAAATACACCATTGTCCAAGGGGCAGCCTGGGGCAAGGTGTGGATTAAGAAAATACCAGGATAATGGGACGCCTTTAAATCGAGGATGACCAGATGTATCCCAGTAGGAATAAAAACACTACACACCATGAACCAGATTACCTCCTATAAATTGGTGAAAGGCAAAGGCTTATGTATGTGTGAAGTTGATTAGCTCAGTAAGATGAAGTATCAGCCCTAGAGTAAGAGTTCATGAGTTTGAGACACCCTTGTGGTACCCACTTTTCAAGGACAAGGATGGCCAGGTGACATTTAAGAAGTACACTGAGCTTGCATCAAGGTTGGCAAAACTTTCTTTTTCAACTATTTTTGCCAGCTGGTGGTTATTCAACATCCAAATATTGGCTGGGTTTTACCATAAACCTACATTAGATAGTTAACTGGTTTGCACTGAGAATGTCACTCAATTTATCCTAAAAAAAAAACAAAAAAAAAAACACACAGGGATTTTGACAATGCTGCTGTTACACAAGTGTGTTTGTTTTGTTTCATCACTAATTTTCTTGAGGTTTTACTCTAGTATTGTTTTCCACTGTACCCTTTATTGATAACCTTTGAATTTCATTACTGAAGTTAGTAAACAACCAAGTCATGGCACAAAATCACCTTTGCACAGAAACTTTTCCATTACTAAGATCATTTTAAGAAACATTTTAAAATGTTGTATTCATGCAAGATATGAATCACACACTTCAGGCTTTTAAGTTGTTTCTTCAAATACCTCTGTCCACATCAAATTATTGAAAATCTGTCTCCAAGACAGCTTAATGGTAAACACAAAACATTGTTTAGTGCAGAGAGAGAAACTTTTTTAACAGTTTCCAACAAATACAGTCTATAGATGTTGCTACTACATTTCCCCTTCTCTCTTTTCCTAGTTTAATGAAAGGAGTGAAATGCCACACTACTCCCACCACCATGTTTTACCAGCAATATGACAGAATTTCTACAAATGTGTTTTTTACTTTACACGCTACAACACTAAGCTGTGTTGAAACGGTAGAAAGAGATATGTTAACAAAACTATTGGCTTGTTATTGACATGGTCGAAATGTACCTTGACTCAAGCTATTTTAGTTACTTCATCAGTAACAGTGATCCTCTACTTTGAAGTCTGTGTTGAAATCAGAGAGTGGGCAAAAAGGGACTTCTAGGGAGCAATCTAAAAATAGCAACTGCCTGTAAATGCTCAAGAAGATGATCTTAAACACAGACTGGCTGAGTTTAAATCAGGTTTGGCTTTTTTTTGTGGGCCTGTTCTGAGAACTTTGAATCATTTCTCTGATTCTTCAGAAAGGAAGTGCAAAGTTAGCATTGCCTATAGACCCATAAAAGCCAAATTAACTGGAATTATCTCATGTTGAGTAAACCAAAATAGTGCTGCTCCCAAACATGGAGCCTAAGATGATAGAGATGGTCACGGTGGTGCAGTTGTAAGCACTCACCTCACAGCAAGAACTTCTTGATTGGCTGGGACACATCTGTGTGGAGTTTGCATGCTGTCCATGTGCTTCTGTTGATTTCCTAAGGATGCTATACCTTCCTTACACAGTGCAAAGACATGTTTGATTGGATGCTTGATTAGTTAATGATTCTAAATTGGATATGATTCCAAATGGACATACTTCATGGATATGAGGTAGATAACGTTCATTGACTAAAGCCCTGTATGGGTAAATGTAGCTTGTAGTTAAACACACGTTGAGTAAATGCTTTTGTTTTTGCAGCTTATTTTGTATTTTCATGCTTGGATGCCATTCAGATGTATGGGGGTTTTTTTTCTAACTTTATACTGATTGTCTGTCACAAATTTCATTTTTAACTAAGCTCCATGTTGCCATGGATGTTGTAAATGTTGCCAAATTGTTTTTCCAGTAGTCTTTCTCTCTGTGGCTTTTTAATATTCCAGCAAAGAGGTGATGCTAACAGAAGGCATCTGCTCACACTCCTGGCCCAGAAGAGCTAGAAGACTAAACCAGCCTCTGTCACAGCTTCTATTGTTGTTTTTAATAAAGTTCCAACAATAGATCACTTTTGTATTTGCCACACAATGACATGGAAAATATCTGGATTGTGACAAATCCCTCGTGACCACCTTAGAAAACATCCGGTATCAGTCCTAAGAACACCTGCATTGTGTCACTAAACCTGAATGGCAGGTGTGTTATTTGAAACACTATCTCTTCTCTGTAATCAGATCCTGGAGAAATCCTTCATTAATTTCCCCTGATGGTGCAGGTCATTTGAGAACTTCTAACTCCCTGTTTTGTTTAAAGGTTTGTGAGATAATTGACAAGTATATCAAGATGCTGTCATATCACTATTAAAAAGGTATATTGGTGTTTCCATAAATGCTGGTGGTCAATACCACAGGAGAGAATGTGGAGGCTGAGAAGAGAGATGTGCCAGGAGATACTGCTTAATATTTCAAGGCTTTTTCATAGTGATCTCTGACATTACAAAATGTCAGTCCTGTGCTCACATTTTAAATGCATGATGAGACATGGGTATTGACTGGAACCAAGAAGCAGACTTTTGTTAAATATTATATGTAAAAAAATAAAAAATAAAATAATAAATCTGGTTTTCCTTCAATAAGTACTATGAAACATTAATACTACACTGTTAAAACCGAATGTGATCAAACAAAGCAACAAAGAAGTGACAGTTTGCTAAACCTATCTTCTAAAAAGACGTTTTACAATCATGACCTAACAACTGTTACTAGGTGATGCACACTCTGGATTTCTTAACACATTAAAGTGGTACATTTGGCCTCAGTAAGCGCAGTACTCAACATAAAATATTTTAAGGCTTTTAGGCTTTTAAGGTGTATGGAGGCTCTTTTTACCATTAGCATTTCTAAAGTCCAAAGGTAAGAGTGTAAAGAGTAGGTGAAAACTGTTTGGCTGCACTAAAACTAATATTCATCCACATGATTTTGTTCATTTACAGATAATACATAAGAAAAGCCAAATGTTGTAGCATAGAACCAAGTCCTGAATGCTTCTGTGGCATTGTGTAAGCAACTGTAGTTTACAATTTACAACTGAACATCTTCATCCAGTTTACCAGAATAACACAAACCTTTTCTCTTTTGATATTATTATTATTATTATTATTAAAATGATATTGTCTAAGTGCTTAACAACTGTAATGTTAGAAAAAACGAATTCCTGGCATCATGCCTTACCATAATTTGTAAACTAGAACTAGCTAACTCTTCTTTGCAATGCAAACAGCAAGTTATGTCCATGCTCTCCATTCGGGTGGACCATGTGGATGCTGACTTTTTGCTTAAGACTACACATGTCACGAGTACAATTCTTCAGTACCAAGTGGATACCAAATGTGACTGCACTGTGACTGTATTAGAGTCTAGTGTTCAAAGTCAAGTTATAGACAGTCAAAATACAGAATGCACTGTGTCACTGTAAATTTAGAACAAAATAGCTTAAACATGATAGTTTAGACTAAGAGCTGCTTTCATTTACTCCCTCATCATAAGGGGTCACCACAGCAGGCAGCTCCACAAGCTTGATCTGGCAGAATTTTATACTAGATGCCTTTCCAAACACAATCCCAAAGGGACTTGTGTCTCCACCTAGAATCAAAACAGGGACCTTTTACTTGCTAGGTAGATGTGTAAATCACTATACTATGGAGTATTTAAACTCTTCAGCCAAAATACTGAAACATTCAGGACATTAACACCAGACTTCTGAGGTGTCATCTCTGTAGTTTGCTTTGTGTATCCCACAGATGTGCAACTGAATTGGAAGACAAGGGTTTTGCGGGCATTTTTGGAAGTCTTTTATTGTGTATTATGCTGTTAAGAGAAGTTTGTTGCCAGTGAAGAGTGTACTGTTTAGCTGGGTGATACTTATTGAAGTAGCATTCACATGGAATGGATGAAACTGGCATTATATGGCTTTTCTATTCTTTTTAAGATGAGGTTTTAGGCCTTTATTAGATGGTGGAGCAGTGTAGATAGACTGCAAAGGGCCACAGGTCGGAATCGAATCCAGGCCTCTGCGCTCTGGCCATGCGGCACGCGGTCGCCTGCTCACCTACTGTGCTAAACTGAGACCCGGGCTTTTCTAGTTTTATCACTAAATCAATGTCACAAATGTGCTTTTCACAAGCAACATTCACCTCTTTGTCAAACATATTCATATGGCACTTCGTTCTGTGCACTATATGTGCATTTTAACTACATTAGAGCCACCCCTACGGCCAATTTAGAATTACCCTAACATGCACGACTTTAGATTCTCGGAGAAAGCAGGAGTACCTGGAAGAAACCCATGTGGGAGAAGGTGCAAATTCCACACTTTGGCCTCATGACAATGTTGAGCACTGCATCAGCGCCGATCCAGCACAAAAGGTTTTCAAGCAGAATGCGATAATATTATTTACTTCACCCCTAGGTGCTTTTAACGTTGTGGCCGATCAGTTAATGTTGAAATAGAGGTTTCAAGAGTTATTACTTTTGTTTTTGTGGTATCATGGAATTTTCATGGTGTCCTCTGGCTACTTGCATGAGACAAGAAGGCTTCATTGATCTGCATTTGTTTTAAACAAAAAAAAAAAACAAAGAAAAGAAAAAAATACTAACACATGTAATTTAAGTTAAAAGAAACCAATGACTTTTATGATTGCTAGTTGGAAGACTTGTGTCAGTTCTATTGTTGCCACACTTGTTTTGCTGAAATAACATAATGTGTCATCACACATGATATTATAGAAATCTATACATACATAGTGTTACTTCAAAAGGGAGATCCTTATCATTTTTCATTGCAAGAAACTCCAGTTTCTCTTTTGAAGCCATCAATTTGTCCACTGAGGGGTTTTGTGAAATGTCAACTGAGATTATGTTGCTTATATAATGTGATATGACATTAAAGATGAACACGTAACTGTTTGGATATGAAACGCTTTATCCCCGTTCAATATAAATGATTGGTCTTGTTGCCTGGAGTTTAATTAACACATGACTGCACCAGTGATCTTCATTATTCAGGGCCTTTGTCACTGTGCCATATTAATCAACTGAAGGCATCTTTCCTTCCTGACATGGCTACAAGAAAGAGACCTTTTCTCAGCATTTGTGTTTGTTCTCAAGAGCTTTTAAATGTCACTGTAGTGCATTTTGACAAATCCTAACCTTTAAGTGCCAAAAGGAAAAAGCATTTAGGTTATTAGATTAGCACAAGCTGAATTTTATAGATGTTTTGTTGTTAAAGCTTCATTCAGCTGCTACATTCTCTGAGTTTTAGCACTAGACCCACAATTACCACCTACAAGACTTCAGTAAAAATGTTTCTTTAAAAAATATATATTCAAATTGTTACTGAAGTACAGATAGTCTATATATTTGCTAATACTCTAATTTATACAGTACTTTGGCATTGTGTCTCAGTTTTAAAGTACTGTGCAAAGTCTTGAGCCACCTCTCATTTCTCTGTATTTTGTTTCCAAGGAGCTAGATGTTCTAGTAATTTTTCAAAGTTGTCATAATGGGCGCTGGTTTGGTTCTGTTTTGTTTGGTTTCTTCTCCTCTCCTTGTCAGCCTGCAGACACCCTCCTTTTGGTAGGCAGAGTTCTGGGACCCCTGCTTTCCACCACACACAGCTGTCCATTATTCCCTTCATCAAGACCAGGATAAAGGACCAGCGGTGTCTCCCAATCTCCGCCAGATAGTCTGCTACTCTATAGTGGTAAACAGGCTCAGGTCAGCTTGATCATCTTGCTTCGCTTCTTGTGTCCTTACATTTCCTTTCGTGTTTCTAGTGTCATCCCATCGGCTGAGGGTTCCACGCTTCCACCTCTCGACCTCAGGATTACCCAGCTCATCCAGCTCACTCCCGCCTTGGATTGCATCTCCGCACTACACCTGCCTGCTCACCCTCCGCACCGCTTCCTCACGGATCACCACCAGCGCTCGCCTCCTCCTCTAGAAAGCTCTCCCTAGGACTCCTCCAAAGTAAGCACAATCCATTCACTATTCACCTTGGACTCCTTTTTTTCACCCTGGACCCGGACTAATATCTCTCTCTTCTCCTCAGGAGACAACCTGCCCCAGACCCTAGTGAAACTCTGAACAATCGTGTCTTATTTCCCAACGCTAACTCTGTTTTTGTGCTTCAGTAATAAAACTTACACATTCACATGTTTTGTCTCTGTGGGTCTGCTCCTGGGTCCGACTTTCTGTGTTCAGCCAACTAGGCTGTGTCAAAAGTGATCTTGAGCAATAGATCTCCAGGCTCTCTGAAGGTTTTTCAAAGTTTTTCTTTGGACATTGGCTGTTTTTCACATATTTTTAGTCCAGTCCAGTTTTTTAACACTTTTTTTTAACACATTCAAACATTAAAAGGTACCAAACTCAAAGGAGGAACCAGTGCTAAGTTGTTTGTTATTTCATAACAAACAACTTAGCAAAGAACCAATTTCAAATTGTATCATTAGGCACTTGGCTACTAGCCTGTCGTAGAAACACATCAGTTGTTCCCATTTCTCTAGTTGAATCTGAAACCAAAGATAACACAGTTTGACATACATAAAATAGCATCTTTGTACTCACGAGGTGATTCCCAAAGTGCTACTATGTGAAAATTTTGCATATTTCAACACTGGTGTGCAGTGTGTCCTTAAAAAATTTGAGGAAACTGAACAAGTGGAGGACAAAAGAAGAACTGGTAGGCTTAAAATATCTAGATGGACAGAATGTAAAAGTCAAGTCCTTAAGAAATAGGAAAAAATCCAGCAAACATCTGACAGAGGTACTGATACATCTGGCCCTTCAGTTGATCCACCTACTGTTCACTGAAGCCTCATCAGAAATGGTCTCAGTGAAAAGGTGGCTGTCAAGAAACCATTTTTAAGGAAGGGACATGAAGTCCTGAAAACTTAGGCAAGCTTTCTTGTAATTTCTTAAGAGAGTTCAGGCTGTGTTGAAGAATAAAGGTACCAAACATTGACTTTCAAGAATTGTACAAACTCTGTTTTTGCCATTTCCATGTATGTTAAAAACCCAATGAATTACAAGCTGACAACGAGCTGACAAACCTTTGCCTCAGAGTTTCAGTGTCAATAAAATGCTCATATCATATCATATCATATCATATCATATCATATCATATCATATCATACATGTTTCTCTGTTCAGCTCTGCTGCCACAAGGGCAGATACAGAATGTCTTTATCATCTCATACTATAATATCTGCATTCATTTTAGATTTAAACTTCTTATTGTATCATATTTAGATTTTGATTTATTGAGCTCTTTCTGTAGTGTAATTGTTGTACCTTTCTGAGCTGTTTTGCTCTGTGGTATTGTATTGTAATAAATGTGTTTTTTCGTGTTCACAGACATGAATTGTTTTGTTTTGTCATGTCAGTGAACACAAATTTGTAAGTAATACATTTCAATAGGAAATACATTTCCTGTCAGAACACATATTTTTTTGTAGAGAAAGCAGGGAAAGCAATTTGTGTAGAGGAACACGATAAAAATGGAAAATTCCTGTCCAGCAACTTGGATCAATAATTAAAGGTTGTTACTAAATAAAATAATGCTGTGAGACTGGGTTGCTTAAAATGATTCAGACTCATGGTGGTCTTGATTAAATACTAGTAGTGCACTAGTAACCTGAGCTGTGAGTGCATAAACATAAATGGAATAAGCATGCAAGTTAGTATTCTGCTGCTGTAATAAGTCAGTCATTTTAAACATGACTTATATGACTGAGCTATAAAAAAGGACAGTTATACTGTACTATTTGGTTACAACAACTAGATGCTGTATTGAAAGAGCAGATATAAGAAAAATATATAAATTATGCTATCAGTGAAGATTTTATTAAAGCGTATGATTTTTCAACTTGGCAAACATTATGTTGAGGAACAAATTTAATTTAAGCAGCATTAAGCTTTTCCCAAAAAATATTTGCTGTTTGTAATTGGGTGTTAATTTGCATTGAAAGCCTTTGTTTGGAAAAATGCATGCAATTGCAGCCATCAGCAATACACTGAGGAGCCGAAGCATTAAAACCACCTGTCTAATGTCCTGTTGGTCCTTCACATGACACCAAAAAAGCTCTGACTCACTGAAACATGGACTCTATGTGCCCTCTAGAAGGTGTCCTGGCACCAAGACTTTAGCAGATCCATTAAGTGCTGTAAATTATCAGATGGTGCTTTTGTGGATCAGACTTGACACATCCCCGAACACCCTGTCAGTTGGCCCTCGCCACTGCTGAACACAAACCTTGCCATTTTGGATATGCTCTGACTTAGCTCTCCGATTATAACACTTGTCGTAATCACTCAAGCCTTAACACCTTTCCCCTTTTCCCCACATTTAACATATTGACTATGACTATTCAGTTAGCACCTATGCCAGACATTGCACTGGTCAATCACCATTATTCATATAATCTGAGAGTGGTCATATTTTTGCTCATCTAGGGCTTTCTGTCTCTGTTCATTCATGCATTTAATAGAGATTTGACCAATTTCCTACATACACTTGATAAACTTGCAGACTTTAAGTTCATAGATATGTTTCTTTACATCACATATTAAACAGTTAATCATTTTGCGTGCTCTGAATAGGTGTTATTCAACAGGTCACTTGCTTGGATTGTAATTTTTTTGTGTTCTTTTGACTCCTCTTTGTGGTGTGTTTGAGGAGGCATTTTATCTCTGACAGAGGAACTGTGACTACTGGAGAGGTGCAAATTGAATGTTTCTTATCTCCATTGTATCCAAGCTTAACTGTCACAGTACTGAGAATATTTGATCAGATTAGGTTTCTTTCATTCTAGTTAATATTCTGCTTTCATTAGAATGTTTTTTTTCTGTTTTATTATGTGTTTTATTTTTTGATCATCATCCAGTCTTTTATCAAGTTTAAAAAACATGCATTCCTGTAATTAACAGGCTATTTACTTTCATTATTTGTGCTTGGATTCACATCAGTTTCACTGCTGTTTTCTCATCAGATCTGCATGACTTAAAGCTCATGCAATATAAACAAAATTATCACCACTGCAACACTGACATCAAATTAAACACCTAGTTATTAATTTACCACAGCCATCAAACCATTCATCATAAACGTGTTCATCAAATTACTACTAAGATATCAGTGTTGAACGACATTAGATCCATCCCAAGAGTGCCAGAGTGTTAGATTCGTATAACTAATTCAGAAGATGATATATTGAGGGTGATACAGTCAAGGTCAGCGATGTTGCTGCACTGCAAAAAGAAAAAAAAAATCCCTATCCAATATAATTTATAAGTTAATCTGTGTCCCGATCAGAGCTTTCAGCCTCACCATGACACCAGGTCAATGACCAATTTTTTTTTTTCTTTTTTATCTGAGGTGTCTGTTTGTACTTGGGGCCAAAAAAATCTTCAATTTTGTGGCTATCAGTTAATGTTCATGAAGCCATCTTTCGTAAAGTGGTCTCTTTGGGCATGACAGGGGGCGTGATAACAAGGATATTTTATCAAGGTACTCATGTGCATTGGTGACCTGACACACTGATCACAGCAATATCTACTGAGACGTAACGGTCGCATTACAGGAAACCTACAAAGTCTGCATTACAGAGTTGGAGGTTTAGCATGTTACATAAGTTGCTACCTGCCAAATCTCTGTTGGGGCCTTTGTTTTTTGCAATTTGTTTAACTTTATTTTCACTTGCTGGTTTGTTTAATTTTTATACCTGCTTTTTACTTCTGCTTTGATTCTCTGGATAGGTTTAGACAACGTGAACATCTTGGTTAGGTTTAGGCAACAAGGACTATTTGGTTAGGTTTAGGCAACAAGGACTATCTGGTTAGGTCTAAGCAACAAAAACCTCTTGGTTAGGCTTAAGGAACACTAACTACCTGGTTGATTTGTGCACTGACATTACTTAGATTTAGGATTTCGTGCTTTGGGGTCAAATATTCCCCTGCACAACAATAGCCCTGATCATTGGGATTGACATGCCTGTGTCACTTATGCTATAATCCAGTCCATCAGGGCACAGATGCCCAATGACACCTTCTGTGTAAATGAGCAATGCAAACAGCTTTGGCAAAACAGTATTAACTAATACCATGGGAATTTGGCTGCTCCTCCTTTGTGAAAGTTTTTTTTTCCTTTTTCAATTTCAAGAGCCTTTTCTCCAAAGAGGCTATTCACACCTCTGAGGAAAATAACAGGCTAAGCATTGTCAGTCATAAGAGACATATCATCAAGTGCAACAGAATAAGCACAGATTTGTCAGTATTTGTTGATAATCATAAATGTCACTGAATAATTCTAATCCACTTCTCTGCTGTGTTTGCAGACAGACTTTGAAAACAGCTGGGCACAGCTGTTATCTGGGTGCAGGATCTTTGCAGCTTGCATCATATCATCTTTTACAAAGTGTCATACAGTAGATTGCTAATTTGCTATTCCCCTGATTTTTAATTTAGTAGCAATTAGGCCTGTGACGGAATTTCCTTCATCATTAACAGATGAATCAGAGACTGGATAACTCCAACAAAGTTCAAAGTTCCTTCCACACCATAAATGACTTGAATCTCTGGATTTAGAAAGACCTGTGGATCCCAATTAGTTTCTGATATTTTTTGAGAACAGCAAGCTGAGGTCTCACATTATTTTTTATTAGATGAGTACTAGTGAATTTTAAAAAAGAATATTGTGAAAAAGTTCTCTTTTTTATAACTTAATTCAAAAAGGTAAACTTTCATATATTCCATATTCATTACACATAAAGTCGAATCTTTTAAGCCTTTTGTGTTTTCATTTTGATGATTATGGCTGATTTCTTATTTTGAGTCTGAGAAAATTACTATTCAAACAGTATAAATGCCGTATCTCTCAGTCTAGTTCAGTATACACAACCACAATCATGGGGAAGACTGCTGGCCTGACTATTGTCCAGTTTGATGACACCTTTCGCAAGGAGGGTAAGCCACAAAAAGGTCATTTCTGAAAAGGCTGGCTGTTTGCAGAGTGCTGTATCAAAGCATATTAATGGAAAGTTGACTGGCAGAGAAAAGTGTGGTAGAAAAATGTGAACAAACAACAGGGATGACTATAGCTCTGAGACTGTCAAGAAAAGTTAGTTCAAGAACTTGAGAGAGCCTCACAAGAAGTGGACTGAGACTGGTGTCAGTGCATTAAGAGCCACCATGCTTAGACGTGTTCAGGAAAGGAGCTACAACTGTCACATTAACCACTCCTGAAGCAGAGATGCCAGAAGCATTTTACCTGGACTAAGAAGAAAAAGAATTGGATTGTTGCTCAGTGGTCCAAAGTCCTCTTTTCAGATAAAAGTAGATTTTATATTTGATTTGGAAATCAAAGTCTGAGAGTCTGGAGGAAGAATGAAGAGGCACAAAATCCAAGTTGTTTTAAGTTCAGTGTGAAGTTTTCCTCAGTCTGTGATGATTTAGAGTGCCATATCATCTGCTGGTATTGGTGGTGGTTGGTCCACTGTGTTTTATCAAGTCCAAAGTTGCTGCATCATTTACCAGGAGATTTTAGAGCACTTCATGTTTCCATCTCCTGACCAGCTTTATGTAGAGGCTGATTACCTTTTCCAGCCAGACTTAGCAGCTGCCCACAGTGCCAAAACTAAACCAAATAATTTGTTGACCATTTTATTACTGTGCTTGATTGGCCAGCGAACTCCCATGATTTGAAATATGGGATAATGTCAAGAAAGAGATAAGAAGCAGCCGACCCAAAAATACATACAAGCGGAAGGCCGCTACCGAAGCAACAAGCTGATCACTTCAATGCCACATCACACTGATGCAGTAATTCATGGTAAAGGAGCCTCAAACAAGTACTGAGTGTAAAAATGAACATTCTTTTCAAAAGTTGGACATTTCGGTATGTGGAAAAACTTTTTGGTTGATCTTAGGAAATATTCCCAAAAAGCTGAATCTGTTCATCTGGACATAGTGTTTTCAGTGGGAGAAACGTTTCGTGACTCCATCCAAGTGACTTCATCAGTCTCAGCTGACTGCAGGTTTCCCCAACCTTATAAACAGTACATTTGCATAATGACCGAAACCAGCACCACTGACTAACAATGGGCCATGAGGTCAGTTTCATGATCATTAGTATGCAAATACTAATTGATCATTGATCAATGGCCATGAGTACCATTCACAGAGATTGGGGAATGGCTGCAATCACAGCATTGTAAGATGGTGACAGATGTACCCTTAGGCCCCCTCCTCGGTTCAGAGATGGTCTTTCCCTTTTCATGTAAATGGCCTCCTTGACTCCCCGTTCAAACCAGCTTTCCTCCCTGTCCAGGATGTGTACATCCTCATCACTGAAAGAGTGGCCACTGGCCTGTAGGTGTGAATAGTCTGCGGAATCCTGGCCTGACGAGGTAGCTCTTCTGTGTTGTGCCATCCACTTAGCCAA
>VUQS01034458.1:0-18399 GCA_015108495.1 Heterochromis multidens | reverse complement strand
TGAGTGATGCAGTGTCATCTGAGGGCCCGAAGACCACGGGCATCCAATAAAGGTCTTCGGCCTTGTCCCTTACACACAGAGATTTCTCCAGTTTCTCTGAATCTTTTGATGATGTTATGCTCTGTAGATGATGAGAGTTACAAAGCCTTTGCAATTTGATGTTGAGGAACATTGTTTTTGTAGTATTCCACAATCTTTTTACGCACTCTTTCACAGATTGAAGAGCCTCTGCCCATCTTTACTTCACAGAGACTCTGCCTCTCTATGACATCCCTTTTATAGCTAATCATGTTACAGACCTGATATCAATTAACTTAATTAGTTGCTAGATGTTCTCCCAGCTGAATCTTTTTGGGCTTTCTTGCTTTTTCAGCCATTTGTTGCCCCAGTGCCATCTTTTTTGGGACCTGTAGTAAGCATCAAATTTAAAATGAGCTCATTTAGTGGATGAAGGTGTACAGTTTCCCAGTTTCAACATTTGTTATGTTATCTATGTTCTGTTGTGAATAAAATATTGGCTCATGTGATTTGGAAGTCCTTTGGTTTTCATTTTGTTCACATTTAAAGAACACCCAACTTTTCCAGAATTCGCGTTGTATTGGGATATTTATATATTAGAGTTATTGTATTATTAGAGCTATTTGTAATATTTTGTAATTTGTAATATATTGTATTATTTAATATTGGTGTTTTACCTTGTTAATTACTTTCTTACTGTCCTGGAGCAACTGTAACCACATAATTTCCTCAGGGATTAATAAAGTATTCTGATTCTGATTCTGATTCTGAAGGTGTTTCTCCAGTCTCTTCTTTACTTCCTAATTTTAATTTATCAGCTGTTATAAATGCCAGTACCAATAAATCGGCAAATAACTAATGTCAGCCCGCCAGTGAATCAGTTGGGCTCTAATTCCATATAAAAGTCAGTGAAATCAAAGAGTTTCCACCTGATTCCCTCAAAATCAGCTGACTTTTCTATACAACATCTTAGTATATATACTATATCTAATCTAATGATACTGTTGAGTGATTAAGCACTATACATGTATACTATGGTGGACCAGGAGAGTCACAAACATCGAAATAAAGCATTTTATTAATTAATAATTAATTGTGCAACAAAATATTTATTAGTAAATTATTTTACAATATAATTTTAATTTTATCTTCTTATTTAGATATCAATAAAGTGATTCATTATTTGATCATTTATTATTTATAAATTAACTATTAATCTATTAATAAATAGAAAAAAACACTAAACACTCAATAAAAACCTTATTTATCAAATTCAAAAAGAAAATGCAGACTTTCAAAATCTTTTTTAAAAATGCAATTTAAAAAAAGAAATAAGTAAATGGATTCAAAAATCAAATTAGGAATACAGATTTTTTTCTGACATTTAGAATGCTGATTCCACTCTTCCTTTTCAGTTCCATTTATTTTTCCTGTTAGCTGCTGGATTCGCTTTTAGCCTTTCTCCATCTAGCTTTTCTGTGACTCTTGTGATCCTAGGAGAAAAAGCAATGCAAATTAGCCATCGGGTGCGATGTAAGGAGCTCTCTGATTAGTTAGAGAGACACAGGCTGGCCTATGGATTTTTCTATGCTGCTGTTTGCTCCAATAGCTTTGCACTGCTAAGGAGGCCTTTTAAAAAACTACTTGTTCTGCACAATGACGTTTTGCCTTTGTATTCACTCTCAAAATATCCAACACAGCTACAGTATATGAAGAATGTAAAGGGACACTGCAGTGAAACAGAGACCTGGTCCTTCAAGTATGCACCAGTGGAGTTAGCCAAACCACCTGTTGAAGGTAAGGCACTAACTTGGCTAATGCTACCATTACCGCATGTAGTCCAATAGATGTAGAAAACACTGATGTAGATGATGTCACTTTATGATACTTCAGAGTTAAAAGAATTGAGACAGAGTGATTAAAATGATAACTGTCAGTCCAGTCATTCCTTGTATTACTGCCCTCTGCCAAGGCAAAGACTAGAGACGACACTATTGATTTAAGTTCGTTTGTTTTAATTACACAAGTGCACACATTCAGTCTGAGCTGAAAATAGACGACCATCAAGAACCACAATGACTGGCTTTATTAATGCAGTTTGTAAATGAATATACAACAGTTGAAGGTTGTATGAACAGTTTGTTGAATCTAAGCAGTGAATGTTAAGTACATTGCTATGAATAACATTTAAGCAAGCACTGCACACCTAGCAATCAAATTGTAAAGTTTTGTAGGGTCCTGTTAAAATCACACACATATAGTTCGATTTTATATAATACGCTGTTGAAAATGAAAACTATATATCCCAGCTATTGTTACTTGTAAGCAGTTTTTAAATTAATGTATGCCATTGATAAGTGAATGGTGAAACTGGCCTGCAAGTGTTTTTGGCATATTTTTTATTTTTTAGAATTCATCAGCAGCTATAGAGGAATGTACTGAGTGTTTCCTTGGATCGCTTCTATACCACTTTCCCTTGCCTGGAATGGAGGGATGGCCTAATCCTGAAAAGGAGACAAAGCTCTGTTTTACATAGATGCTACATCCTCCGTACAACAGTTCCAGAGAGCGAGAGCAACCATTCGTCAAGATGACTCGTCAAGATCAACCAGAAATCTGCCCCTTTCAGGTAGATGATGAATAGAGACCTGTAGCAGAGTTTGCATCCCTGAGCTGCCCCATGCCATGTCCCATCGAACTGATAAATCCAACTGTACAATTTCCAGAAACAATACCACATAAGACAGTCTGCATTCTTAGAAAAATGCTGGGGCATGTATCATCTGTCTGTCAGAAAGAAGGCAAGGAAATAGGCATTTTTAACTTCCTGACACCATGTGTCCTCATTATATTTGGGCTTTTCTGCACATTACTTCATTTTGCTCAATAAAAGGTTTTATACTTTGTTAAACAATGGTGACTTTATTGTGTTGTGCTGTAAAATAAACCTATTGTACTGATATGAGGACACCTTTTTAAAATAACTTCTTGTTCAAAGGTGAAGCTTAGGTGAAGCTTAATCCCAAACAGCTAGGAGAAATTAAAAATGCAAACAAACAGGAGTTTGGGTCTTCAGAGGATGAACTGTAATCAGTTACGTAACTAATACTTGTGAAAGTGGTGAGTTTCACATATATTGCAATAGTCTTCAGTTTCCCTCAGGTTTAGTGAGCATTTCAGCATCTAACAACTCTTTTTCTTTTAGCCCCAGAAAGCTGATTGAGCTCCTCTGAATGCAATGTTTTTCAGTGGGACAAACATTTCATCACTCATCCAAGTTACTTCTGGATGAGTGGTGAAACTTTTCTAACATTGAAAAGCACTTACAATCCCTACTCTCACCTCCACACTCCTGCCTTTTCTTCTCTCTCGCTGCCTCCTAACACACCTTCCCCCTCTCCTCTTTCTTTGTCTTCAGCCAACAGTAGCAGTTTCCACCAGCACCCTGTTGGCCACCAGTACCGGGGGCAGGTGTTGTTAACTCTCCCTATTTTTCCGGGCTTGGGCACAGTAGTATTAAACACCTATCACAGTAGTAACAGAAGTGATATCATTGTCAAAGTCAACAGAAATACATTATGCCAGAAATACCATTCTTTTCAATAATGAATGAGTAAATATAAAACACCATTAAAGTTATATAGTGATATTATGATAAAGGTCTTATCATTCAGCATGTGGAACACAGATGACAGAATTATGTACTGAAATTAATGGTACTGCTCTGCAACTCAGACAGTTTTGAAACATGTTTCTTATGTGGGAAACTTGTAAATGTTGACATGATTTGATGCATCTGGCTTCCCGTAATACCGACAGCACAAACATTAGGTTACTATGATAGTCTGTATCATAGTAACAAGCTATATAGAAACAGCTGACCTCACAACTGAAACATCTGCCATTTGACTCTACTGAAGAGAGTACAATGCAGTCAATGCGCAAATGTTTAATTTTTTGCACTGTGGTTTGGAATTACTAAATACTGGGAATATGACATATATGTTTCATGATTATAGAAAAAAAAGACCTCCTGACAGGTGATTCTATCAGTCTTTCCCTTTAACTTGGCACCAGTATGTACGTGTACCATACAGGCAGAATGAATGAACCGAAAAAAAAAACCATACAGCCTTATTTGTCAATAGGTCCTTTAGGTCCTTTAGGCACTGGATTACCCAAGTGTATTGAAACATATCTCTGGTCCATGTCATCCTGCCATACTTCCAATTAATGTCGTTATCAAAACTGATATGTGTCATTTGGTACAAGAGCGCTTTTCTCCAAAACTATTTAACTGAAGTGGAGAGTGCCCCTAGCTAGGAGGATTGGGGTTACTCCCTTAGGGTTGGGTCATTTTCTCCATAGTGCGATCGTTCTATCGTGCCCCTGTGAAATGGCTATTAACCAATACTGTCACCACTGAGTTAATAGGTACTCATTAAGGGTAGTGCTATCCAACACAACAGAACTCTTTCCCTCTTAGGCCTACAGTTCTATTAAGTTGTTCAATATGTTTATATGTCTGAAAATGCCTCAGCTGCTTTTCCTCCTCTATCCACACAGTGGAATAACTGATACACATGCCCGATGGAACAAAAAAAAAAAAGATACACTAGTGTCCAGTGTCCAGACATGTTAGGTGGTATAGGTTAAACTCCACCTTAAAACCAAACCAACAGCCATAAACACCCTCCTTCTGTTTTCTTGTTTTGAGATGGTGATCAGTGCAGCTGCTCCCCACACACACACATTTCAGAGGACTGAGGTCCAAACAGGAACTTGTGTACATGCACGCACACGCCCACACTTGTCCATGTTGAGAGTGTGTTTTATACAGAAATGGAAACTACAGCGAGGCAGATTAAATTTATATGAATCTAATAATGATGCTTAAATACATTAATGGGAAAACAAGCTTTAATTAAGTTTTGACAGTAAGCTCCATGAAGTATAAAAGTGCATGTAAAGTGTGCGCTGGTGTCGCAGATGGGATGGAACTTTGACCCTGCTAACTTAGAAGATGTAGCTTTTCAACATGTGATAACCCAAACTATAACCTTTTCCTAACTGCCACCATCAATATTTTGGTGCCTAAGCTTAAACAGCAAGTAAATGCAAAACGTACAGGCCTTTCTCAAATGCCACTGTACTGATCAAAATTCAGAACTTTTGTTCTTTTAAAGTGGAAACACACTTTGTGTCATTCCAGGTATGTCTACATCAGTTTTTTTTTCAGACAGTATATCAGGACTGTTTAGTAGGATATCTTTGACAGGGTAGAAGTGAAGTGGAAGTCTCTAATGAAGGCACTATCAAGATGAATTTCATTTAGTGCAGGATGCAGTGGAACAATGCATTTAGCTTTCCTGCAAGCTTTGAAAGAGTTTCATTACACTTGAACATTGTCTCATTTTGTTGGGCTGCCATTTTTTAAATGCATTGCAGAACAGAAGAAATGCAAACTGATTTCAAAAGAAGCCTTTTGTTTGGAGCTACTGTGATAGAGGTGCACTGTGCATGGAAAGTGGATCAGCAAAACAATATGCAAGTGTCTGCCCTGAAACTTTCATCATGAACTCTAATGCTTGTGTTTGTCAGTGCAGTCATTGTTTGGACAAGAGGAGCCGAGCCCTGAGAACAGCAGGCTACTGAGGGCCTGCCGCTGAGTGTGATACCAATGGCTGCGGATAGCATATGGCATTGGAACTAGATACAACCCAAACAAACACAGCACAGAGGGATGGGCATGCACAGACGATGGAATTACATAGGCTGCATATTCCAGGCGTGCAGTTTTAAGTGTATGGATGTGAAGCTGAGAATATGTGGCGTACACTTTTCAACTCCAGGTGTAAGTAATTTGTAAACGTCGAAAACGATGTCATTGTCAAGTGTGGCACACAGTCAATCAGCTCGCAAGGACAAATTCCAATACAGTGTCACTTCCACAGAGCATAAACAGTGTATGTGGAAGGGGACAGGTAAAATATTAATGAGATTTCTTGTAATAGACACATCAGCCCATGGCTGGTGACACTTGAATGTAGCTCTTGGCATCAGATTCCTAATGTGCACACACAAAGAATGTTCAGATGTAATAATGGACTAGCAGTGCAGTAATTTTTATTTATCTATTTTGCTGCACCCCCGTAAAAAACAAGACATCCGTGATTCAAGGCAGATGGCACAGTAGCACAATTTACCTAGCAGCTAGGTTTAGCTTAAGGTTGGACAGCAATAAAGTGTATGGATAAGCTGAAGCTGCAGTACAGTAGTTCTGCCAGTATCACATACTGGAAGTTTTGTTTCTGCTGTACAACTAATTCACACCAATGGTGGATGTGATGGTTCTGCATATTGGATCTAGATACCATGCCATATTTTCAAAAAGCAAGCACGTAAGTACTCCAAATGTCAGTCACCTCAAATCACTTGTGCAGAAAATGAAAGTTTTTTCTTATTTCTTGAAGTCTACAGTTTCTCATGCCAATGGCATAAAAAATTAAAAAATGACAACAGCACTGCTGCTTGAACTGGATCTAATCCAGCTAAACTGACGCCAGGAGCTAAATCAAGTCCAAGCAAAATATGCAGCCTAATTACTGGTGGCTTCTCTCTGTTGTTCAAGAGACAGTCTGTATTTTTATCTTCCTACAACCTTTCTCTTCATGCATCTTTGCCTATCGAATATAAATGGAAAGAAAAAAATGAGTACAGCTGTGTTAAGGAGCTGTCAGGAGATGGATTAGCATTAGCTGGAGTAGAAGTCTACTAGATGGTAGCCAGAGGAAAGGAAGGCGAGTGGGGTTTGACAAAAGACATGAGGCCCAAAGTCAGCCTGGCCTGGGGCGAAAGCTGCGCTCCACAGGGATGCAAAAACACTGGAGTGAAGCTGAAGCTTCGCTTAATAAACATTGAGCAAGAAAAGGCCCACATCTGGGCAGCACACATGAGCATACATGAAAATACATGCAGTGTACAGTGTTTGGAGGAGATGTTGCAGCCACGGGCCTGATGTACAAAAGAATCCTTTGTTCTATTACAGCAACATACACACACACACACACACACACACACACACACACACACACGCACACAGTATACACACGAAAAACATGAGTGTTTCATGCACACCAGACAGAGCAGAAAGCTGCAGGTTGAAGGCCATTGGGGACTGGTGAAAGTCAGAAAGTTGCATCCATCTCAGACTGTCTGTGCTGTCTCATTGGAGTATAGCTCCACTGCACATTCTGTTTGTGTGTGCACTGTGAGATGAAGGGACTGAACTGCATGCTGTATACGTGTTGGACTGGTTTACAGCAGATTCTTTCAGGTGGTGTATACAAACTTGAACCTATCAGTTTAGGTCAAGGCAATACTGTATTTAAAAGATCAGCATGGCATCACCCACTGGTTTTGGACATAGCATTTTGACAAATTAGCCTTTGCATTTTTGTGGCCACCACCATGTTGGCTTTTTGAGAAGAACTTACTTACACTGGACGAGAGGAATGCCAAGTTATCCAAGCTTGCTTTAGCAAGCTGCATCCACAAACTGTACAGGTTCATTGCACAGACACATCTTTGCTTCAGTTTTATTGAGTGAATTCTAGTATTTTGTTACTCTGTTACTTAATACTTATTAGTAAGCTTATGGACTAGCTACCCCCTGCTTTTTGGTCAAATCAAATTCACCATCTACCAGGGATGAGGTGAAAACAGTGATAAAGACGTGGTAGGTAGGAAAAATTAACATGGTTTTTCACCTTTATGGCTACTGCAACTGCTGCTCCATCATTTAAAAGAGACTTTTTTTTAGGGCATTTATAAACTGACATTACGACCACTACAACTAAAAGAAAAATGGTCACAAGGCAGTTTCAATTGAGCTTCTGTTGTTTTCAGAGCACTTGGCACAAGCAACTTGAGCTTGAGCTCCACGAAACTGGAGAAATTGGCGAGTATGTTAGGTTTAGTGTAGTCATGCCTTTTACAGTCCATTTCCATTGATTTTGAGGTTTATTCATCCCTAACACATTACAGCCTTCCTGCAGTAAAAGTGCATCAGTACTAGCTAACCTGAACTACATGCTGGCACAATTCTTAATTTCTCCCCTACACAGTTCCAAAACTGTTCACAGTTTGATGATATGCAGAGTCAAAATAATGGTGCAAACATGGAGGTATCATGGAATGTACAGTGTACCAAAATGCAAACACAAATCCTTGCTTTTTCCCCTTTTGTGTTTACAATAAGGAATAAGCAATACATTTTGAATCACAAATTAACCTAACCCCATGCGTATCTTTGGACTGTGGGAGGAAGCCAGAGTACCCAGAGAGAACCCATACAGACATGTGGAGAGCATGCATACTCCACACAGAAAGGCCTCAGAATGGACCCTGGACTTTCTTACTATGAGGCAACAGTGCTAAACACTGCACCACCATGCCACTTTATAATAACTTACCCAAATTTA
The DNA here is from genome assembly GCA_015108495.1 of Heterochromis multidens. Classification (NCBI taxonomy): domain Eukaryota; kingdom Metazoa; phylum Chordata; class Actinopteri; order Cichliformes; family Cichlidae; genus Heterochromis; species Heterochromis multidens. Next base: position 9,898 of record VUQS01034458.1, on the reverse strand, counting down.
TTCTGCGGCATCTTACTATAATGATTGTAGAATACGTATGTATTTATGTCTGTATGTACCTTATCTCCTCAACAGGTAGGGCAATCTGAATGACACTGCACGAACATCGTCACACATACAACAAGTATAAACATCTATATGTTTTTAAAAACCATTGATTATAAATCCCAATTATTTTGATTTTCCTTTATATCATGTTCATTTTATCATCCCCCTGCGAATGCAATGTTCCATTCTCTGCATTTGTTTCACATGTCATTTTCAACGTGCGTCAACCGTACGTAACTTAATGGTCACCAAAATTTGAATCCGCAACTAAGTTTTGTTTGACTCACCACTAAATACAAAATTAAGAATTTAAAAAAGAACCACAGGCTAGTATAGTTAATTAAGCAAGACTGACAGCTTCCATGTGAAGCTGTCAGTTGAACTGTCAGTGAACTGTGTGCCAGTTTGCTTTCCAACACAAACAGGAAGTGGATGTTGAGTAGTAAGCTTAAAGCACCTGAAAACCTGGTTTCAAATTTTAAACATCTCTTAGTCAATCACAGATGAATAAAAAACAAAGCTGCTTAGGGCTCAGACAAAAAATATTCACTCAATATTCACTCAAACTCAGCTAATTTGCTCCAGCAGGACAATGGTGGGTGTGGTATAATCACATCTAATCAAGAGTTGCTTGAGCAAGGAATATGTTTTGCCCTAAACAATCAGTACCAAGTGGCATACCCCTCCCACTGACACCATATTCAGCTGACATGGAAGCTGTATCATCAATTGCTAGAAGTACTTGTGAGCAGCAGAATTTCTAGCTGTGATTACTCAATACAACTTCAAGGCAACTGGAAGCCAAATGGTAGAACCACATACACTCTACAGTAGAACCACACCATTTGATTCCCAGCTGGGGGATCGTTGTTGTATGCCATAGTTAAAAATGAAATGATGCTATAGAGAGGTCTCTCTACAATCAGGGCTGGTCGATAATAGAAAAGAATCTTAAAGCTTCCTTTTTACTCCTAAATAAGCTGCTTAGGCTAATTTCAATTTAAGTATTTATTTTCTGTCAGAAGCTGAAGCAAATGTACTGTAAACCATTATACAACTGTATTTTAAATAAATAACATACATATATATTAAACTAAAATCTTAATTCTGAACAACCAAATGAAAAACTAAATTCTTTAGTCAGTTCCAAATAAATTACATAGATAATGTCTGGGACCATAAAGTCTTGCATTGTGCCTGCATTGCAGAGTGCAGGTAAACATGGTAACTTGGTTTCACCATCCATGTAATTTGACCAGCGTATAACTGACTTTGCATGTCACTATCATCAGTAGGCTTTTCATTTCTCATTCCTATCTGGGGCCCCTCAGTGTCATTACTGTTAATCCTGAGATTATTCTGGGATAACTGTCATGGTTCAAGATAAAATTCAATTTTTTTTCTCAAGTTTTTATATTTAAGAAAATAACTATCCTTTATCTAAACATGTGAAGTGAAATAGATGAGATGAGTTTTGAAAGGCTTAATTCCAAGTGTGTGTGTTCAGTACCATAGTTACAAATGTCTGAATGGGGTATTCTTACCTTTGGAACATAAGCCAGAAGTGCAACATCTGATTTGTTCAAAACAAAAGCACCTCTCCATTAGAGCTGGGTAATAAAATGATTAAAAAAAAATTGTGCAAAAACTTCACTCAATAGCAATATGAAACATGGTTGATATAAAGTGGACAGATCTCGTTCCATCCATGTTTTGACAGACAACACGAAAGGCCAGTGACAATGAGAATAGCACTGCACCAAACCAATCAGCAGAGCAGCCGGCAGTAATACACTTGCTTGCTTGGTTGCTACACACTAATATGAGGAGTGTGAGCGAGATAAAAGACAAAAACAGAAAATGCTAACAAAAACTTGAGCAACTTGAGCTTACTGAACATGGGTATTTAAAGTCCGACAAAGAACCAGTGTCCCAAATGGACACAGACCAAGGCTCAAAAAATGAGGACATCGTTGAGATGAAGGGTCCAAGGAATTTGGAAGTGTGGAGATATTTTGGCTATTTAAAGTCAAATCAAAGAAGCAGTGCAGCTTGCACTGCAAACTGCGTCAAAAGTGTGCTTTCACAAAGGTAGGTAACAACATGACAAGAAATGTGGTAGCTGTAGCTCAGCTAATTAGTCCATTTACCATTTATATGATGCCAGTAAACACAGTTGAAAATGTCAGATTTAAGCAGCTGATTGAAGTAACTCACCCTTGTTACCAACTCACTTCTTTCCCAGCTATATAACAGTTGTGTTCATTACCACATCAGATTGGTGGTCGCACAAGTCGCAGATCTTATTCATATATGAGCCTCACTGCCAACTTCACTGACACAGTACTGCAATTCATGTGGCCTTTGTTCCCCTTGGAGCATAAGCGGACCACAATTGAGTGTCAGTTTTGTTTATGTTCTCCTCTGTTTTTGTTTCAAGGTTTCTTGAATTTGTACATAGGATATATGGGTTATATACACAACTAGAGATTGATGAGGTACAACACAAATGCTACGGCAAGGGGGAGCCAGGACGTCGGGTCAGGAGTGAGATCTCATCATCCCCACACTCAGATTATGTACCAAGCCCCAAGAACAACTAATATGTTGAATGCAGGAACAGCTGACCTGAAAGAGAAGATCATGGCTAAGCTGAAAACCTTGACCCTCCCTGGCCAATTACCAAGACTACGTGAAGTACCCTCTGAAAGTCTACTAGGAGATCTGAATGCAGCATTACTGAAAAACCCTACTGCAACCATCGCTGAAACCAACCAACTAATCTATACCACAGCAACAGTGATCCTTGAGATGCTTGGCTATAAGATGAACAGCCACAAGGAGCAGTACTCTCAATGGAGGAGAAGACTAGAGGCCAAGATCAAGGCAGCACGGAGGAAGTTAGCCAACTATCAAAACTGCAAAAATGTGCAATGAAGAAAGGAGTGCCTAAGAAGTACAACAAACTGTCCATACCTGAGGCCTTAGAAACTGTCAAGCAAAGACTCAAAGCCTTGGCTAATGGCTTAAAGAGGTATACAAGAGAGACAGAAGCCAGGAGAATAAACCAGATGTTCTCCACTGAATGATACAAGGTGTACTCTTAGTCTCAGGGGAACAATATGAGAACAGCCCCACCGAGGCTGGAGACGGAGCAATACTGAAAAAGCATATGGGAGAAGGATGCAACACATAACAATGCTTAGTGGCTAGTGGATTTCAGAGGAGACCACAGCAACCTCCCTGAACAGGATCCAGTAACCATCACAGTGGCAGACATCCAAGAAAGAGTTTCAAATATGAAGAGTTGGACAGCACCAAGCCCTGACACACCTACTGGCTAAAGAAGCTAACTGCACTCCATGAGCGTCTGGCAGCACAAATGAACCAGCTGGATGAGAAGCACCCAGAATGGCTAACCGAAAGCCGGAAAGTCCTGATCCACAAGGATCCCCAGAAGGGGCCGGTCCCATCTAACTACCAGCCAATAACTTGCCTCAGCACAACATGGAAGCTCCTGTCAGGAATCATAGCGGCTAAGATGAACAGGCACATGTCTCAATATATGACCGGGGCCCAGAAAGGAATTGGCAGAAACACCAGAGGGGCAAAACACCAGCTACTGGTAGAAAGAGCAGTCACTCGAGACTGTAAGACCAGACTGACCAACTGTGCACCGCCTGGATTGGCTACAAGGAAGCCTATAACTCAGTGTCTCACACGTGGATCCTGGAATGCTTAGAACTATACAAGATCAACAAGACCCTAAGAGCCTTCATCAGGAATTCAATGGGGATGTGGAGAACAACACTAGAGGCCGACTTGTGTGGGATTTACCAAGGAGATGCTCTGTCCCCACTGCTGATTGCATAGGCCTGAATCCCCTCAGCCAGATCATTAACAGGACTGGCTATGGATACCTACTACAAAGTGGAGCAAACGTTAGCCACCTCCTCTACATGGATGACAAGTTGTATATATAAACTTAGAACAAAAAATTATTTGTGTTTGGTCCATTATTTCTTTGTTGTAACAGTGCTTCTTGGCAATAAATCTTATACCATTAGAAAGCCTGTTTATTTCCCTTTAAATGGTGCCACATTTTTAAGGAAAATGCACTTGTGGGTTGAGCAGCAGAGTTGAGTATGTGGGTTGTGCCCATGAAAAACTTGCCACATCTTCTCTGCCAATGCCAAACAGCTTATTCTGCTATTGACTCTTGTTTTGAGCTCCTGGTATCCCAGGTGCTGACAATCAGGTGCCTAATTGGCACCTGACTAGCAGCATCTGTGAGCATCGACCCTACTACAGTGGTCAGTTGGAGTCTGCTCCAACCATGCCATGTTTGACTGATCTGGATACGGCGTGTGCCATAGGACAACTTCAAGCAGGTGTTCCACAAAACCAAGTTGCAGCATTATTTGGAGTGAGCCCTAGTACCTTCTTCGAATTGAAGGTCAAGTTCCATATAACGGGGAATGTCAGAGACAGGCTGCAAAGTGGGCGTCCACAAGAAGACCGTTTCCTCACGCTGTCAGCACTTAGGAACCGTAGGCAGTCTTCTACAAATTTGCAGTCAAGGTTTGCAGGACAACATGGCTGACGGTTCTCTACCCAGACAATCCGAAACAGACAGCACACAGACAATCTCCGGTCTCATAGGGCTGCCAGGAGGCCTGCCATGACTGCCCTTCACTGCCAGGCCCGTTTATGCTGGTGTTGGCAACATGTGCACTATAACCTGAACATTTGAAGGAACGTTATGTTCAGCGATGAGTCCAGATTCTGCCACAGCAGTTGGATTGTATGGTCAAAGTATGGAGAAGACACAGAGAATGCTATGCTGATTGCTGCACCGATAGGGTAACAGCTTTTGGTGGAGGCAGTGTGATGTTGTGGGGTGGCATGTCCCTCACTGGGAAAAAAAAGGCCTGTCATCATTGGTGGCAATCTCAATGCAGAGAGATATCGAGATGAGATTTTGCAACCAGTTGCAATCCCATATCTCCATAATCTGGGACCAAACTCTATCCTCCAAAATGATAACGCTCGCCCCCACAAAGTGGGGTTTATCAGAGACTACCTCCAGAATTTGGGAATGTAGAGGATGTAGAGGAATGGCCTGCCTGCAGTCCTGACCTCAGCCCCATTGAACACTTGTGGGATCAGCTTGGGTGTGCTGTTCATGCCAGAGTGACCAACACAACAACAATGGCTGATTTGCAAAATGACAAATGCTGGTTGAAGAACGGGATGCCATCCCACAGCAGTGTGTGGCCAAGCTAGTGACCAGCATGAGGTGGAGGTGCCAGGCTGTTGTGGCTGTGTATGGTTCTTCCACATGCTACTGAAGCCCTGTTTGTTAAATGAATAAATTGTTAAATTGCCAATATGTCTTTTATTCTTCAGACTTCAATCATCCAATCCAATAAAAACCAACCAAGAGTCAATAACAGAATAAGCTGTTTGGCAGAGAAGATTTTCATGGGTGCAACCCACATACTCAACCCTGCTGCTCAACCCACAAATGTGTTTTCCTTACAAATGTGGCACCATTTAAAGGGAAATAAACAGGCTTTCCAACAGTACAAGATTTATTGCCAAGAAGCATTGTCACAACAAAGAAATAATCGAACAAACACTAATTTCCTTACTTTTTGTGCTAAGATTATTTGCAGTCATAACCAGACTATAAACAATGACAGGCACATGGAACAGGAAGTCCAGGCCTGGATATTGCTTACAGTACCTGTTATCCAGATATTCACTGGTTTCACCCAAAGCCCTGAAACACTGGCCATTGCTGCTGGAAACTAAGTCACCAGAGGATAGCAGTGGGTTCCTACACTGGCGAAGATGAATATCGGGAAGCTGGATAAAAGTCTAAATGTTTTTGTTGGAAATAAAGTGACTCAGTCTGACTTCTTCCTTACAGGTTTCTAAAGAAAAAAAAAAATCAAATTTCCTGATGATTTTTACCTCAAAGTTTTCACTCTGACTGAATTCGTCCACCTTTACATCTTAAAAAAAAATTTTTATTATCTGCATATTAGCTCATACATAGCTGTGTAGTTTTTTCCAGTCTCAGTTTGAATATTTCCTGTCTGTTTTTTCCCCCCTCTGTCTCTCGCTCTTTGTTTTCTGTTCATTTTGCTGCCTGTGCACAAACATGTCTGCTGTCTGCCTGCCTGCCTTGCAGCCAGCAGGTTTGAGGCCTATATTTAATCACCACAAGGCTTAACTCCCTCCGTCAGTGACGGCTCATTTGACGTGGCGGCCCTGGGCTCTCTCTTTCCGATCCAGTGCCAAATACAATAACTCCTCTCTTTCGTTACCCTGCTGCATTTTATAATTTTGCTATTTTTCAATGTCAAGGCTGGGCCTTTTGAAGAGTTTTTATTGAATTTCCTGCTGGACCCCGCTGTTGGGGCTTTTTTTTTTTTTTTTTGCAGCCTTCACTGCCACCACACTTTCTCTCAGAAACCCTGCTCTCTTTTGCATTTTATCTTTTGTATTTCTCCCTTTGTTTAAACAGATATTTTTAAGTACAGTGTTTCATTGTTACCACCATGTCTGTAATAAAGTAAAGCCCAGTGCCCAGCGTGCAGAAAATCCCCTGCATATTTACTATTAAAGGTTCTTGTTACCCATCTCTCTCCTCTGGGTAATATTATCTAACCCTCCTCAGTTACATGTGTTCGCAATTCTTAAGCATTATAAATCTTCTGCGGAGCTGTCATGAGTGTCTTGAAAGCATTAAAATGCCTGTTGTTTGACCAAATGGAAAGAGAGTCGATTCAAACAGTACTTCACTCTTCCTGTCTCCGAGTTCACAGGAGTTAATGCATTTGGCAGTAGCAGATGTCTTTCTCCGTTTGGAGCTGTGTGAAAGAATGTCACCCAAGTCTAATCAAATTATGGCTGTTATAGCAAACGTCAAACCTTCGCTTTAAATTTTAGCCCCTCACCGCTGACGGTTCGTGCACTTTCTCGCCCCCTTTTCTGTTGTGATAAAGCGGAGATAAGGCCTCAGCGAGAGCATGTATGGGAGGGTGTGCTCTTTGATAATGTGGCTGTGGATCATATGGTTGGAATCAGTGTGTGAAAAAGAAAGGGTTCATCTCCATGTGTGCGTCAGCTCTTGTGACCTCTTAATATCGCATCACATGTCTGATCTTATTCTTGTCTGCCATCTGAACTCCTGTCATGTGCTCCTTTTGCCAATCTGTCACACTTAATCTGAGCGGAAAGAAAAACTTAAGAGGAGAGCCTCCAGTGCCCCAGGAACGCTTGGGGTGGGGAGAAAAAAAAGCAAGCACAGAAACAAAGGAGAAGAAGGGGAAGAAAATCACAACGGCATAGCATTTCAGGGGCATGAATGGCATCAATGAGTCGCTTCGGGGGATAAATGGAGTGAGAGAAAAAAGGCAGAAAGATGAGAGAACAATGTGTCTGTTGTTCTTTAATCTGAAGTAAATCATCTGTCTCTCTCTCTGTCAGGTGTTGAGCTGTGCTCTCATCACACAGTGCTTCAAGGGTTTGTCCAGCACAGTGCTGTCCTGATGATTAGGCCAGGTCTCTTCCTTCTTCTCATCTTTTCATATCTTCTTTGGTTAATAGCTTTTTATTAAATTTTTATTAAAATACAGCTCAAAATGTAACTGTAAGGACCACTTTAAGTTGGTCTGAGTCATGCTAACTTTAGACTCTGAGAGTTTTAAAATGACATGTCACAATTTTAGGAAGTTGCAAGGAGCTCCTGCTTTTTGGCCCACTGTGTGTGGTTTTGTAATAGAGATGGAGAAGGAGAGTACAAATTGAGCAACCACTGGGCTACAACAACCACACCAAAAATTATTAACAAAATTTACCAGGGTTCCTGGTGCAGTCTTGGTATTTCATACAGCCTTTCACTAATCAGCAACCCAGCAAACATGGTTGAAACCTCAACGTCATCTCACTGGTCAAAACTGGCTACAGTTAAACGCCAAAAGCAGAACCGCAGACAGATGGATGTTGACGTTTTTTCTAACTAACATAGAAGTTGTGCTAGACCTGGGGTGTCGAACATAAGGCCCGGGGGCCAGAATTGGCTTGGCAAATACTCCAATCCGGCCCAATGGACGGCTTTGGAAAATGTGAAGAGACTTCACATTTTTGGACTTTTAACTGTATTTTCATAAGTTTTACAGCTTTTCCTGCTGCTAAAGACCTCCTACCATGGCTATTCATACTACAAAGTAATTTAGTAATAGATAAACATTTAAATGACAGAAAAGTTCCTGTTTTTTCACGATCTACTATAAAAATTTCTGTTTTTTGCAATGGGTCCACAGTAAAATAAAAAATAAATAAATTTTTAAAAAGGGCATTTTTTTGTGAGCTAACAAAAGACTTCTTCTCAATTTAAACCCAAAGAGTTGTTCTGACAGATGTCTTTCATTTACTACAGCAGCATTTCTTTATCATGTAGAAAAACTGAGATTTACTGCTGAAATTACACTTCTTTTGCTTATATTAATCTGAGGGATTAAATGTGTAGCTAAACTTTCACTCGTCCGGCCCACTTAACATCAAAGTGCACTGTATGTGGCCCACGAGGTAAAATGAGTTTGACATTCCTGTGCTAGACTGTCTTTTACAAAGTGAAAAATATAGATCAGATTATTTCAAAAAAGGAATTAAATGCATTTGTCTTTTTTATTTTATATTCTTAATATGGTTAGTACATGGTTGTGAACAGATGTCTTCTCCACGAACATAGAGTAGAGTAGTATTACCAGAGACTGTTTTTTTTTTTTTTTTAATAAACATTTTAAAGCAATTAAAGGTTTTGTGCATCTTAATTCTTTTTCATTTGTGGCATGGTGAACCCAACACCTTGGACTCTTATGATTATCCCCTCTGTATGTCAGAATTATAAATGAAGGAATGCTGTAATCCTGACATGAAGTCAGTGAGCTCAGTAGAATAAGAGGTGGGCTCAAAAGCCTGAGGTCGTGACTTTGAGTCACTGTTGAGGTGGGTTTTTTCTTCTCATTCTTTCTATTGAGAAACTTTAAAATTAATAAATAGATTGAATTAAACTGAACTGAATAGAAAACAAATTTTTAACTATGACTAGATGTCCGACCGCTAGCCGATAGTTATTCAGCTGGGAAGTTGTAGCAATATTCCACCAAATGCAGGAAAGAGCTAGTTCCGATAAGTATAGTGCTTTGAAACCTTAAGAAGCAGAAGTATAAAGCTGCACAAAACAAAAATACATACAGTGCCTTGCGAAAGTATTCATCCCCCTTGGCATTCGTCAGGTTTTTTTGCCTCACAACCTGGAATCAACATGTTTCGCAATGACATTTGATGTGATGGATCTGCACAAACTAGGCTACGTTGGTGAAGTGAAATGAGAAAAAAAATATAGAAAAATGAATTTTTAATAAATTAAAATCTGAAGATTGGCATGTGCATAAATATTCAGCCCCTTTGCCATGAAGCCCCTAAAAAGTCCTAGTGCAACCAATTTCTGTCAAAACACACATAAATAGTGAAATGAAGTCCACCTGTGTGCAGTCAAAGTGTCACATGACCTGTCAGTATAAACAGACCTTTGCTGAAAGGCCCCAGAGTTTGCAACACCACTAAGCAAGAGGCATCACACCATGAAGACCAAGGAGCTCTCCAAACAAGTCAGGGACAAAGTTGTTGAGAAGTACAAGTCAGGGTTGGGTTATAAAAAACTATCCAAGTCGTTGAAGATCCCCCAGAGCACCATCAAATCCATCATCTCCAAATGGAAAGAACATGGTACCACAACAAACCTGCCAAGAGGGGGCCGCCCACCAAAACTCAC
>VUQS01034453.1:0-19894 GCA_015108495.1 Heterochromis multidens | reverse complement strand
GGAGGCAGAGCCTTCAGCTTTCAGGCCCCTCTTCTGTGGAACCAGCTACCAGTTTGGATTCGGGAGACAGACACCCTCTCTACTTTTAAGATTAGGCTTAAAACTTTCCTTCTTGATAAAGTTTATAGTTAGGGCTGGATCAGGTGACCCTGAATCCTCCCTTAGTTATGCTGCAATAAGCCTAGGCTGCTGGGGGTTTCCCATGATGCACTGAGTGTTTCTCTTTCTCTCACCGTGTTTTTACACCTCTCTGCATTTAATGAGCTATTATTAATCTCTGGCTCTCTTCCACAGCATGTCCTTCTCCCTTCACCCCCAACCGGTCGCGGCGGATGGCTGCCCCTCCCTGAGCCTGGTTCCGCCGGAGGTTTCTTCCTGTTTAAAGGGAGTTTTTCCTTCCCACTGTTGCCAAGTGCTTGCTCATAGGGGGTCGTTTGATTGTTGGGGTTTCTCTGTATTATTGTAGGGTCTTTACCCTACAATATAAAGCGCCTTGAGGCGACTTTTGTTGTGATTTGGTGCTATATAAATAAAATTGAATTGAAATTGAATTGAATTGAATCCCCCTGGATTCCCAGCCAATAAAATCAGGCCATTATTCGTTCCAGAGTTTTGTCATATCCCATATGTCCTGCCATGGGGTGTAGTGAGTCGCCTGGAAAACCATTTCCTGGCGGCTTTTTGGCACCAATAACTGGGTGTGTTCCTCTTCTGTGCGAGTGTCACAACTCACTCGATGTAATCTGTCTCTGATCAATACAAAGGAAAGGTGTGTTGTATATGTAAGAGGTGTGTAAGGGTGTTGGGATATGATGAGAAACTGTCCATAGCAGTATGTAGGGTGAGGAGAATGTTGCAACAGTGGGATGAGGCTGGTTCACCTAGCGTTTGGTATGTGTACATCTGCCTTGGCTTCCTCTCCCTAGTCAACCTCGTAATGTCACTGGATGGGTATAGTGGAGGGGTGTGTGTAGATCTTTCTTCCTCACTTGGAACAAAGAGTTCATCCTCTGTATTTTCTGATGGTACTGGGTCATGTAGTGAAAATATCTCTAAAAGGTTCCCTCGTAGGCTGACATGATCCTGGCTGACTGGCCTGTCAGTATGACTCTCCTCCCTTACAGGTATTTGTACATGACTGTTTGCTTTTGCAGGAACTGGATTTGTCTGAACTGAGGTAGGTACATTGTGGTCAGTGTTCGCCCTAATGCTCCCTCTTTCTTTAGCAGGAACCCTCAACCAAAATGTCCCATTACTCTCGTCAGAGTCCAAGTCACTTGTTTCAGTCCGTTGTCTTCCCATGCCTCTGTCTCCCGACTGATTGTTTGGTTTTGTTCATCCCTTTGGTGTGGTGGGATCTCAAGTGGAAAGTCATTCACAAGCAGTAACAAGTTATGGTGGAGCACTCTAGTCTTCTGTTTGTCTCCTGCCTCTCGGTACACTACATACACAGGGTTGTCAGCTACCTGTTCTTTGACTACATAAATCCTCTTCTCCCAATATGACTTGAGTTTCCCAGGCCCACCTCTATCACCAAAATTTCTAACAAGGACCCTGTCACTAGGATGCAAGATGACACCCCTGAGTTTTTTGTCATAATAGGATTTGCCTCATACACTGCACAGTCTGCTGTTTTCACTATCTTGTATGCTTCAGTCATCTTTTGTGCCCACTTTTTGGCATAGGTTTTGTAAGACAAATCTATGGGGAGAAGGGGTTGATGCCCATACAACAGAAAATAGCTACAGGATCCTGTCGAGTCGTGCTGCGTACAATTATAAGTGTGCACTGTTTGTTGGAGATGATCTTTCCAACGTTGCTTTTCTTTGTCACCGAGTGTCCTAAGCATCTGCAAGAGGGTTTGATTAAATCTCTCAGCAGGGTTGCATTGGGGATGATACAGCGCGGTCCTTGAGTGTCCGATTCCAGCTTTCTCTCTTAGAGTCCTAAAGAGCTTATTTTCAAACTCACGACACTGTTCATGATGCAGCCTACCAGGTTATCCAAAACACTGGGTGAAGTCACCAAGGATGTGCTCAGCTGCCATCTTTCCTGATTTATTTTTGGTTAGATATGCTTGAGTGAACCTTTTTAAATGATCTACTACAATCAGGATATATTAATATCCACCTTGGCTGGGCTCTAGGTGAAGGTAATCTATGCATATAAGATTCAAACGTGAGTTTGAACTGATTGTACCTATTGGGGCATGCACATGTTCAGCAGGTTTTTTTTGTTTTATGCAGACATATTCCTTAACTTCCTGCTTCATAAATGGCCAGTAAAACATCACCCTAGCTAGGGACAGTACTCATTCTGTGCCAATGTGTCCCTTGTTGTCATGGAGGTACTTGAATACTATGGCCTTGCACCCAGCTTTGAGGACAAGTTGCTGCCTTTCACTGCTCCATCAGTACTAAAGTCCATTGTCATGGTATAGTTTGCTCCATTCACGAAGAAGTCTCCTTGCTGCTCTACACACTGTTTGTCACATCTCATTTGTCATTACAGCATTTGTTTCTTTTAGCTGAATGACTTCTCCCACAGAGGGTCTTCCCTCTGAGCTTTGGCCAAGTCCGCACTGCTGAAGGTTGGCAATGAGACCCAGGGCAGCAACCCAAGCCACATCCTGTTCCTGAGCTGCCTTGGTGCCACACCATGTGGTTTGCACCACTTCATGAGACAGCTCTTCAGTGCACTCTGTCACATACTTTTCATTGTCAAGGGGCATGCGAGACGATGTGTTGACATCAGTGTTCGCTTTTCCTGAACCATACTTTATCTGAAACCAGAAATCGGAGAACTCCCCAACCCAACAATGCCCAACAGAATTGAGCTTAGCAGTGCTCATTACATACACTATATTGCCAAAAGTATTCACTCAACCATCCAAATCATTGAATTCAGATGTTACAATCACTTCCATGGCCACAGGTGTATAAAATCCAGCACCTAGGCATGCAGACTGCTTCTACAAACGTTTGTGAAAGAATGGGTTGCTCTCAGGAGCTCAGTGAATTCCAGTGTGGTACCGTGATAGGATGCCACCTGTGCAAGTCCAGTCGTGAAATTTCCTCACTACTAAATATTCCACAGTCAACTTTGTATTATAACAAAGTGGAAGTGATTGGAAATGACAGCAACTCAGCCATGAAGTGGTAGGACACGTAAAATCACAGAGCAGGGTCAGCTGATGCTGAGGCACATAGTGCGCATAGTCACCAACTTTCTGCAGTCAGTAGCTACAGACCTCCAAACTTCATGTGGTCTTCAGATTAGCTCAAGAACAGTGCATAGAGAGCTTCATGGAATGGGTTTCCATGGCCGAGCAGCTTCATCCAAGCCTTACATCACCAAGCACAATGTAAAGCGTCGGATGCAGTGGTGTAAAGCACACCGCCACCGGACTCTAGAGCAATGGAGATGTTTTCTCTGGAGTGACGAATCAAGCTTCTCTGTCTGGCAATCCAATGGACAAGTCTGGGTTTGGCAGTTGCCAGGAGAACGGTATATGTCTGACTGCACTGTGCCAAGTGTAAAGTTTGGTGGAGGGGGGATTATGGTGTGGTTGTTTTTCAGGAGTTGGGCTCGGCCCTTAGTTCCAGTGAAAGGAACCCTTAATGCTTTAGCATACCAAGACATTTTGGACAATTTCATGCTCCCAACTTTGTGGGAACAGTTTGGGGATGGCCCCTTCCTGTTCCAACATGACTGCGCACCAGTGCAAAAAGCAAGGTCCATAAAGACATGGATGAGCGAGTTTGGTATGGAAGAACTTGACTGGCCTGCACAGAGTCCTGACCTCAACCCAACAGAACACCTTTGGGATGAATCAGAGTGGAAACTGCGAGCCAGGCCTTCTCTTCCAACATCAGTGTCTGACCTCACAAATGCACTTCTGGAAGGATGGTCAAAAATTCCAATAAACACTCCTAAACTTTGTGGAAAGCCTTCCCAGAAGAGTTGAACCTGTTATAGCTGCAAAGGGTAGGATGATATCATATTAAACCACATGGATTAAGAATGGGATGTCACTCAAGTTCATACGAGTGTGAAGGCAGACGAGCAAATACTTTTGGCAATATAGTGTATATGAAGCTGTGGCCATAAGGTAATTGGTGCCTGTAGTGGCGGTAATCACTGAGCCAGAAGGTGGACACTGGAGGTGAAGGGAGCCGTCAGGCTGAAGCGGCTGGGGAGAGGGAGGTCTGGCACCTTAATTTGAGTAGGCATTAGCCAGGAACAGCAGTGGTGAGAGATTTTTCATAACCCCAAAAAGACATGATGGATGGAGCAGATAGAAACACAGAACTTTTGTTTCTAAGCACATCTAGCTGAACTTGTGTTTTTCTTTGTTGCTGAATACACTAGGTTTAGTCATTCATATGTTGGGTCTCTCTGAGGTCTGAAGGTATATTTTAAGTTTACCTGTCAAAACACATGAAAACTCACTTCAAACTAGTAAACATTTATTCATGTTTAAGAATCTGCATCTCCACCACAGTCATCCTCAGAAGTATTCATATTATCTCTGTAATGGAAAACTGAGTTTCCACTCTATCAAACAAAATAAGTGTTTTCATTAAACCTGCTCAAGAACCTTGAGGGCTGTGCAATGAAGCAAGTTCAGCATATCCAGGCTTTCTTAGCATTAGCTCATTTGACAAAATCTTAAACTACAGTCAGAGTATCAACTTCCTCTGTTGATCCAGCCTTGCACCTTTTTGCATTTATATAAAAGGATACATCTGTGATTTGGCTCCGTAGTGCACAAAACTGACCACTTGAATTCTGCCTACATCTGTCAGAAGGGACATGTCATGGATAATTATCAGAATATTAAAAATTATTATGCTAAAAAGAAACACTGGTGCTGCACAGAAGGAGAGAGAGATGCTGGCAGAAAATTCTAAGTGATTGTATTTATTATACCTCTCAGTGCACTCTCTATAAGTGCTGCCTTTATTTGTGAAGTGTGACAGCAGCACATTAGAGCTATTAGGCTTCAAACTTGATATACAGTCATATTAGAAACAAAGTACACCCTCTGTCAATTAGAAGATTTTGCATATCAGGACAAATTTTTCAAAAAAAATCTAGTTCTTACCAGGTTTTAAAATGAGGTAAATACAACTTGAGATGAACAACACATGACAAGATTTAATAGGTTAGTGAGCAATGTTGAGCTTAAAGTCAGAGTTTTCTGTGTCACAAAAGTGGCTCTCTTTTTACCTTGTGCTGACACATCATCTGGTCGGGAGCAGGTTGTGTTCAGAGATTCTGTTTAAAATCAGCTGGAAACACTACATTTTTACTGATTGGTTTATTTACAGTATGTTTTAAGTGTGATATGGATTCTCTGCTGGATGAATATATGTGCAATTTGTTAAGCCATGCCTTACTAAACCCATCGAATGAAGGCCAGCTATAAAGTTCCAGCAGTGCAAATTGTGCATCTCATTCTCACTGGAATGCATGTTTTCAGCCTGTGATGCAAAAAACTTATAGATGCTTTTAAACTTGGTTGTAAACTGCTGCTAAGTCTTTTTCAAACTGCTGGAATTGCAGCTACTAGAACACAAATTGGAAAGTTGAACAGGCCATTTATGATCAAGACTCCCTACTCACTCAATAAAATTAATTTCACTTTGATGAAAAAACTAATCTCCTTTGTTATGCTGTGAGACAGTAACATATGATATTTAGATGTATCAAGTTTAAACTTTCAGAGCTCTAATGTGCAGCCATCGTATTAGAAATAAGCAGCAGCATAAAAATAAAATAAATTAAAATATATTGTGTAGATTTTAATTTACCTCTCTGTGTTCTAAATTGCCAGGTTATTAATCTTTTGTATTATTTGCAACAGTGTTGCATTTTCCATTATATTTTTTATTTACTTTTAAATATCCTTGGAACCACTAGGAAGCCAGCAGTCTGAGAGCGAAGTGCTCTATTGGGGTGATATGGTACTATGAGGTCTTTAAGATAAGATGGACCTGTATATTCAAGACCTTGTATGTAAGGAGAAGGATTTTAAATTCAATTCTGGATTTAACAGGGAGCCAATGAAGAGAAGCCAGTATGAGAGAAATATGCTCTCTCTTTCTAGTCCCTGTCAGTACTCTCACTGCAGCATTTTGGATCAACTGAAGGCTTTTCAGGGAGTTTTTAGCACCGCCTGATAATAATGAATTACAGTAGTCCAGCCTAGAAGTAATAAATGCATTAACTAGTTTTTCAGCATCACTCTGAGACAGGATGTTTATAATTTTAGTGGTATATGCACAATAAGAAAGCAGTCCTACATATTTGTTTAATATGCACCTTGAAGGACATATCCTGGTCAGAAATGACTCCAAGATTCCTCACAGTTTTACTGGAAGCCAAGGTAATGCCATCCAGAATAAATATCTGGTTAGACACCATGTTTCTAAGATTTTTAGGGCCGAGTACAATAACCTCAGTTTTATCTGACAGTAATAATCAAAAATCAGTAATGATGATAAGAATAAAAAAAAAAACGGTAAATTGCAGTAAATTTTGATGGTTTTTCACAATATCTCTCACAAAGTGATCTAATCTGTCTTTGGTTTCAAAAACAGCCTGAAAAATGATATTAAAGTAAGAAAAAAATATAGTTTAAATCATATATATAAACTTCTGGCAACCTTCATGACATTCACAGTTTAGTTTCTGATCATCTTGTGAGGCAACACTCAAAATCACAGAACAAAGGAAAAACTCAATTTGTTTAATAATTATTCTCCAGTGAAAAAAAAAATCCAACATCCAAACTGCATCTGGAGAAGCTGCACAGTCTTGCTTTGCTTATGGAAGCAGGTTTTCGGTCCTCAATGTTGCTTGAGGCTGTTGGCTGAGGAAGGGGAGATCGTAGGTGTTGTTATTTGTTATAAACCACTAGATAAAATGAAGACCAACACCAGATTTTGTTAAAAACAAATTTAATTTACTAAAAAAATGTAAGTTAAAATGTACAGGTAGTGTGAAGAAGTCTTGCAGGAAGTGGTATTGTCTCCTAAGCCAACTCCAGGCATGCCTTTGTACACACTTGAAGCTTAGACAGTTAGCATGCACAACCCAAACATTCTTACATCAATACCTCAAGGCCAGTAATGACAGCAGAGAGCACAAAACTGGTGTGTTAAACTAAACTCAAACCCTGGACCAGGGGTGTCACACTAATTTTATTAGTTCATGGGCCACATACACTCCAATTTCATCTCAGCTGGCCTCAGCCAGTATAATCAACATCTGTCACCATCTTACAATGCTGTGATTGCAGCCATTCCCCAATCAATGGTCCTGACAATTTGCATATTAATGATCATGAAACTGACCTCATGGCCCATTGTTAGTCAATGGTGCTGGTTTCGGTCATTATGAAAATGTACTGTTTATGTTGGGGAAACCTGCAGTCAGCTGAGACTGAAGAAGTCACTTGGAAAAGTGATGAAACATTTCTCCCATTGAAAAAGCTACGTCCAGATGAACAGATTCAGCTTTCTGGAATTTCCTTACCTGGATGATTGAGCATGCATCAAGAGGTATTTGTATTAGTGTCTTGATGCATACTCAATCATCCAGGTAAGGAAATTCCAGAAAGCTGAATCTGTTGATCTGGACGTAGCGTTTTCAGTGGGAGAAAATGCTTAAATGACAACTAATATTGGAGATGCTCAGGATTGTGCACTTCTTTAGGTGATCTCTGTAGGAAACATGATGACAGGACACACTGTGCACCTTTTAAATTTTGCCTCCATCGCTGCCTTAATTTAATTCATTGTACAGTAGTTCTCTACTGGCCAAAGGAGAATTGGTCAGATTTTAGTAAAACTTGCACACATTGATCACTTAATGGGCCGTTACACATATTGTGCTCAAGATCACGGTCCTGTTTGTCATTTTACAGTCAATTTTCCCTTTTGCTCCTAGAGTATTTCAGTAAACTGAGATTAATTCATCCTGGATATGACTGTTTTTGAATCTCCTTGACTTCTCAGTGGACTTTAATTCTCATTAGTTTGTGCAATACAGCCAACCAATGAGAACAAAACTTATAAGTTTCTTTCTCTACTTCACACATTACAGTAACCTGTGAATTGTGATTGATTCTGATTTTGTTTGTGTGACACAAAGTCCAAAGTTTTTTAACTGCCTTAAAGGACTTACAGTGAGGATATCTTTTTGCACATAACTTGTCTTTGTATTTTACAATAAGGATGTACTAAATCTGAAAGCCTGTTGTGTTTTTCCTTTTATGGAGCAACAATAGTCTGTCCCAGAAATGATAAAATCAGCTGGTAAAAGGAGGAGCCTGTGTTCAGAAATAAGTTTTTACTGCACAACAACCTGTTTCCACTTCACTGACCTCCCGAACTCTGATGTTCCTCTTAAAAACATCCTTTAAAGGTACACCACTGCATTTCTTTTCAGTCTATAATCTGTCAAGCAGTTGGTTTCAGTTCAGATTTGTTGGCCATGAAAGTTAGCTCACACAGATTTGAATCTAATCCCTTCTTCTTTTTTTCCACAAATGGGGAATACTTGTAAATCCTAGAACAATCTGATATATTTTGACCTTTAATAGCTGTTCAAAAGCACCACATCCATGAGCCATGGTGTCTAAAACAAGAGAAAACTATGAGCAGACATCATGAAGATGGGAATTTAACAAGGATAGTCTGACTAAAGATTAAAGGTACAGTGTGTAATATTTTCACCACTAGATGTCAGTAGGTTGCAGCTTGCAGTCAACTGAATTCTGTTTTCTCACCCCTCCCAATTCAAGTACATAATTCTAGCTATGATGGCAGCTATAGGACAAACATGTTTTAGTCAGCCAAGAGAGATCAAAAACATTACATTTAGACTGCACCCCATTACGGTCGTGGCCGGTCGGCGTGTTTCTACTACTGTTTGGACCAGAACTGCCCCAGAGTTTTTCCCCTATCTGTGGAAGGCTGTCTGTCCGCTGTTTACCTCAGCTGTCAATGCCGGGTGAGAAGTGTCCACCTTTATTTACTCTGTAGGAGGCTGTAAAACTTTGTGAAAGGAGTCCGATACGAGTCAGCGAGTCAGAGAAGCTCACTTCTGTCCAATGACAGCCATACTGAGGTGAGTTGTTGAGGATGTCCTGAACTTTTCTGTCGGTAAGACTGTTGTTTTTGCTGCTGTTAGCCTCTGTTAGCTGCTGTTAACCGGCGTTCGTGAAACTCTCTTTGAAGTGGATCTAACATTGTTGGACTCTGATGCTTAGTGAATAAACTCTCATACGATGTGAGAATGTAATCAAACTGTTTATCAGAGGGATGTTTGATTACCTGGCATAATGTTAGCTTATAAAGAGCTGTTGTTTAGCTGACTCGCAGGTGTCTGGAGACAGGAGGGTCGCATGTTTAATCTGCTGACAATAAGTAATTGTGACAATATGAGGAATAAATTAGCATGTTTATGCATGTTTATGTGTGTTAGAGCTCTGACTTCAGTTCAGGAGATGAAGCTTGAGGTGAGGAGGAAGAGGATGACATTTTATTAAGGTATTTTATTGCGTTGTCTCTTTCCTTCGCATTTTCGCTTCTTTGGTGAAGGGGACCCCTTCTCTGACGAAATAATATAGGTACGATGCTTCATATCTTGAGTCTGAAGGTGCAGACACGAATTGAAATGTCCCTCCACAGTACGCAGACGCCTACGACTTCTCTTCTCCACCTTTGGCATACTACGTATGTGGCCGGTCTTTAGCCACATACGTAAAACACGATTATTCAGAAAGGAGATGTCCTTCCCAGCCACTGTGTATTTGAATACAGGAGGGAACATAGGGAACATGGCAGCTTCCTCAAACCTGCTCTTATGTACTTTTAATGGATAATTTTAAGTTTATGATAACGCATCAATTTGTTGGAAGACATAATTACACACTAATCAATGTGTATTAATTTGTACAATATCTTTTTTTTCTATTAAATAACTTAAAAAAAAATTACTGACTGCACCTTTAAACATGAATCAAGGAGTCATATTTAAAGACGTTAAAATGATTGACTTTTACAAGACCGTCTGAAATCGATGCAGCAGAATCAAAGATAATTGTCTCTTGATGCATGCTCAATAATCCAGGTAAAAGAATCCCAAAAAGCTGAATCTGTTCATCTGGACGTAGCGTTTTTTAGTGGGAGAAACGTTTCATCAACTTATCCAAGTGACTTCTTCAGTCTCAGCTGACTGCAGGATTCCCCAACCTTATAAACAGTACATTGCATAATGACCGAAACCAGCACCATTGACTAACAGTGGGCCATTTGGTCAGATAATTGAAAGATAATTGTGTTTTTGGTCGCTAACATGGATCAACATGTCTGCCATTAACAAACATGTCCAGTAATGACCTTAATTTATTTCCCTAACCATGGAAGTCATGCAGAATCCCGAATCATCGTGCTTATTCCTGTGAATGGCTATGCTACACTCAGTCACTCAGTTTGATTGCAACAGGAACACACTCAGAGCTATTTGATTATCTTTTTAAGCCTAATACCAGGGTTACACCAAATTACTTTTAAGTTAGATCTTCTGATGTAAGGTGGTCTTATTTTTCCAGTGTTCCCATTGAATCAAACAATTTTACATTTTGTCTGCAGGTGGCTATAGTTCAGATCTTTTCCTTTGACTTGAATAAATACCTGCAGCCCCATATGGCATGCATGAAGTGGTCCATATCAGGATCAGGACCAGTCAGGGTCTGACTGTGAATAATGTTTTCTGTTGTTCTTCTACACATCCTGCAGGTTAGCCGTAAACACAGATTTTAGGTGTAGCGTATACACAGACTTGTTTGCAATAAAGAAGCTCTTCTCTGGATGCATCCTTTTAAATCCATTTAAAGAGAACAGCTTCTTCAATCTCCATGATCCCACACAGCCTCCACCAGTTTCTAATGGAAGACTTCACCCTCAAAAGATGGTCATAACACTCAGTCAGAGCTGTCTGAAGTCAGTCTTTGTCTCATTTTGACATTTAAGTTTTTTTTTTAATCTTCGCTCATTCAACTAGTGAAGTTCAGTCGCATTAACATTGTCAGCAGCCAATAGACCACAGCTCCTTACTATGACTAATAGCACAAATAATGTTAGACAGTTAATGTTAAACACAGATTTCTGGTGTATAGGCCAGACGTGTTTTAATAAAGCAGGATAAATCATGCACGCCACCTGAGTCAGATTCCTTCCTTTGTCTTTAATAAATACCTGCGGCTCAATCAGGGTCTCGGGGTGAATAATGTTTTGTGCTCTCTTCTGCACATCCCACAAGTCAGCTGTAAACACAGATTTCATGAGTATACAGTGCACTTTTTGTCATAAAGCAGCTTTTGTCTGACTAAATCCTGCACTCCACCTAAGCTCTCAGATTTAGAACAGCTCAGGATGGTCAGGTAGGGTATAGTTTATTAATGCGTGTGAACTGGCCCTATGGTTACCAAGCCTTAGAAACAAGCCACGACTCAACCATACACACACGTCATTGGTGTAGTTGAACAAATAGCTAAATAATAAACTACAACTATTAGAATTCGAAGGTTTTTACCCTCTATGGCTTTGTTTCAGCACATCCCAAAAGTTACATCAGAAGTATTTACACTTAAAATGTGACTTTTTTTTTTTTTTTTTAAAGCTGCATCATCACTTGTGATGATTTAAATGTGAAAGATTTAAATGTCAGAGCTTCAGTATTTTGAATGACATTTACATAATGGAGTTGTGTGACTCATGTGCCTGTGTTTCTTTGTGTGTGTGTGTGTGTGCATGAGAACTGAACTGCTTTGTTAGCTGTGAACTCTTCACTTGTAAACACATCCGTTTGAACCGGGGTTAAAGATGTCTGTAGTCTGGGAAGAAAGAGCACAAGCAAAAAAAAAATAAAAAAAATGTTGACCAAAGAGAGTGCACGTGGTAAATAGCACACACACACATCTACACACTCATTTATGTGCACACATGACATGGTCTGAAGTGGGGCTCTAGATCAGGGCAGGAAACGTTTTGTTATGGAGGCTGCAGTGGCTTTTAAAACCCGAACTCACCAGCTGCTTCGACTGTTTATGACTTTATAAAGTGTATTTATAGAGCAGCTCTGAGTGCAATTATAGAGGAGACAAAAGAGGAAACAGACGTGAAGAAAATCGGGATAGAAAATGTGTAGATTAATATGATTATCAAGGACCTGAATATTTCACTAGAAAAAGCCACAAATCCTGACTTCAGGGCTGCTTTGTATGCAGCAAATCCTGATGAGAAGTTTGAGGCCATTTTTCAGCACCGCTCACAAAGGAGGGTTTTGTGTTGGGCTTTGTTTGCTGAGGTGTGGCTCTCTCAGCACCTCGCTCCTTTAGCACAACAACAGCGCCTCTGTTTCCAGCCCGTCCATCAGCTCTGACGGCTGAGAGCATTATTCGCTCCATGTGTGTTTACACCTGCATCATCGCTCTTGAACGCAACTCGGCATGACAAACACTGGAAAGGTGGGAAGGCGTAGGACTGAGTCTGTGGAATCATTTAATATTTGTTATGCTCAAAAAGAAAGTGACGTCCTTTACACCCTTTGTTAGTGCAGTTTATCAGCTTGAGGCTCACAAAAACCAGGTTGGAGGTAAAAATTCTTCACTTTTACTCAAAAGCTTTAAATTGATGAAACTACTAAAGAAGACACAAAGCAACTACAAAACTAGCAAAAAAAAGATGCAAAATGAGTGGAAAAAATACACAAAACAACCAAAGTGGGCACAAAACAACTGCAAAGCAAACAAAGATGCAAACGAACTAAAGTAAAACTACATGAAACAAGCAAAAGAGACAGAAAAAGATGCAAATCAGCCTCAAAATGGTTTGTAAGTGTAGCAGGGAGAGAAAAAGTGCATCGATAAAATACAGAAAGAAGCTTAACTGAAAATATTTAAAAAGGTCAAAGAAGACGACCATTGGGCATGAAAACACTGTTACAACAATCGTAATAAGCAACAGAACAGGCTGCTTGTGCCAGGGGTGAGTTTTGCGATTGATACATATCATTAAAGAAATGCTGAGGACGCTTGTTTGTGTTTCGTGTTTCCAGTCGGACGTCGTCCATCAAAGCGTGTTCGAGCTGATCCACACGGATGACCGAGCTTTCTTCAGACAGCAGCTTCACTTCTCTCTCAACCCAAACACCGAGGGTGCCGACGGTTCCAGTAAGTCCACCTACAGTTTATAGAAATCACACCTGAACTCCCTCCTGTTCACCTATCCAGGTAACCTGCAGAGGAAGAGCCAAAATCCTGCAGAGATTCAGGGGAGCCAGAAATATGCCCAGTCTCTTTGCTGCTGTGTTCTACATCTTCTGGGTGATTTTTTGTCTTTGTGGTGCTTGTTTCCACAGTGTTGCATCTTTTTGCTTCTTGTTTGATTGACCTTTTGTTTTTGGGGTCTTTTGGTTGTTTTGCATTTGTGTTGTATTTTCTGTTTTTTTCCTCATTTTGCAGCTGTTTTTGCACATTTGTGTACTTCTTTTCAGTCATTTTGCGTCTTCTTTCTAGTTTTGTAGTTCTTTTCTTTTTTTGTTTGTTTTATGTTTTCTTTTTGTTATTTTCCTCCCCTTTTTCAATTTGCATAGTTTTTTTAGCCAGTATGCATCATTTTGAAGATATTTTTTCATTTCTTTTGAGTATTTTTTTCATATTCTTTGCTTGTATTATGTATTTTTAGTTGATTTGCATCTTATTTTGCTTGTTTTGCAGTAGAATTGAATTTCTTTATAGTTGTTTTGAGTCTCCTTTGATTCTTTTATGTATTTTCCATCATTTTGCAGCTCTTTGTGGTCAGTTTTGTGTGCACTGTATTCGCTCTCCATCTGTTTGTTGTCATTCAGCATCTATTTGTGTATTTTTCTGTGACTTTTTTCAGGGGAAGCAGAACTTTGAGCCCTTGGTCAGAGCTTGTGTATTTAGCTCACACTGTAGAGTAAAGAGACTATCAGCAGCAGATCTATACTAAAGCTCCTCCTCACAATGATTTTAACAAATACATCAATGCTATTCCTTACCACCGAGATGATTTGGGTGAAATTTACTTCCATACGGAGTGTGTAGGTTTACAGAAGCAGTGAGAATCTAAAGGTAAATATTTCCTCGTCACTGCAGGTGACCAGAGCAACCCTGAGATCAGCAGCAACATAGTAACATACGACCCGCAGGTCATGCCTCCAGAGAACTCATCCTTCCTAGAGAGAAACTTTTGCTGCCGCCTACGCTGCCTGCTTGACAACTCCTCCGGCTTCCTGGTAAACACACACACACATGCACACACACCTCACGACACCGGTGTTCACGAGATGTTCGCGACCTAAGTGAAGTCAGAGGTTGTTGGAGGTCTTCATTCTTGTCCCATGTGTTCGTCTTCAGGCTTTGAACTTCCGCGGCCGCCTCAAGTTCCTCCACGGTCAGAACCGCGTGTCGGAGGACGGGTCGCTGGTTCCCCCGCAGCTCGCTCTGTTTGCCATCGCCACACCGATGCAGCAGCCATCCATCCTGGAGATCCGCACCAAGACACTCATCTTCCAGACCAAACACAAGCTGGACTTCACACCCATGGGCATCGATGCCAGGTAGAGACAGAGCTGTTGAATCTCTCAGTGAACGACTCAATGAACTGTGACGCTCATTTAAAGTTTGCCGTGTCTTTTGTCCACAGAGCGAAGTTGGTTCTGGGTTACTCCGAGACAGAGATCTGTAGGAAAGGTTCAGGCTACAACTTCATCCATGCTGCTGACATGATGTACTGTGCCGAAAACCACGTCAGAAGTAAGTCAGAAGCTCCACTTAGTTACAAAAGTGAAAGCTATAAACTCTCTGTGCATCACATCAGTTTCATAATCCCTATGAAATAAATTGGAATGCAAAGTAGGAAATATCTGAAGAGATAATCTTACTTGATAATCTCTTCCTGTCTGCTTCATGCATCCAGTGGCTGTGCATCAAAAGCTAAAAATGACACGTCTTTTGTAGTGATGAAAACTGGAGAGAGCGGCTTGACCATCTTCAGACTGCTGACCAAAAGCGGGAGGTGGGTCTGGGTCCAGGCCAATGCCCGGCTGATCATAAAAAATGGGAAACCCGAGTTCATCGTGGCCCAGCAGAGAGCTTTGACGTAAGTCTGCAGACTCGTTTCCACCAGCAGAATTTGAAGCATTTACTTAAATGTATTTATGAAACGTTATTAATACCACAGTCTGATGTTTATCTGACAAAAGTGGAACCTTTGCTTTCTTTCAGTTCACTTTTATTTTTTGGTTCAACTCTTTCTGCTGGTTCCTTTCCCTTCTTCCTTATTTCCTTCTTTGTTTCCTTTCCTCTCCTTGTTTCCTCCCTTCTCATTTCATCCCATTTCTTGTCCTTTCCTTGTGTCCTTAATGTTTCCTCTCCATCATTTTCTCTCCCTGCTTCTTTATTTCCTTTTCTTTCCTCATTAAGTCCTCATTGTCCTCATTAAGGACATCAGGAAAGAAGAGGAGATAAAAAAACAAAGAAATAATCTTCTTTGTTTTTGTTTTTTTTTCTACTCTGGTGTTCTTATTTCCTGTTATTTTCTTGCCTCTTCTTATTTACTTACTTGTTTCCTCTCCTTTCCCTGTTTCCTTAATTGTTTCTTTTCCTCTTCTTCTTTCCTTCCTGTCCTTATTTTCCTCCCCTCGTCTTATTTTCTTCGTTGCTTCCACTCCTCTCCTCATTTCCTTTGTTTTTTCCTCTCATTTTGTTGTTTCTTCTCCTTGTTTATTGTGTTTTGTTGTCTCTTTGTTTCCTCTTCTTGCTTCCTTTGTTTCCTCCGCTTTACTCTTGTCTCAAGTGTTTGGTTTTCTCTTGTTTCATCACGTGGTTTACTTCATTGTTTCTTCTCCCCTCATTGCTGTTTCCTTTCCTCTTCTTGTTTCCTTCATTGCTTCCACTCTTCTCCTCATTTCTTTGTTTGTTCTCCTCTCCTGTTTTTTTCTCTCTTTGTTTCCTCTCCTTTACTCTTGTCTCCACTGTCTTTTTTTCTTGTTTCATCTCATGATTTCTTTCATTTTTTCTCTCCTCTTCTTTCCTTTGTTGTTTCCTTTCCTCTTCTTGTTTCCTTCATTATTTCTTCTCCTCTCCTTGTTTCCTGCTTTGTTTCCTCTCCTCTCATTTGATCTCATTTCCCCGTGTCCTTCATGTTTTCTCTTCACTTGTTTCCCCTCTACATATTCCCTTTGTTTTCTCTCCTCATTTTCTTTATTTTTCCTCTCCTCTCCTCCTTCCCTTGATTCCTTCATGTTTCCTCTCCTTATTTCCGTTGTTGTTTCCTCTTTTTCAGAAAGACAGAAATGTACAGCTCATATAAAGAGTAAATGTGAAGTTTGTTTCAGACCCAGTGAAACATATTTGGTTTATTGATTAAGTATCTGAGTCCCTGCAGTCACTCACTCGTTTGTTTACCTGCAGAAATGAAGAAGGAGAAGAGCAGCTTCGTCTCAGACGGCTGCAGCTGCCGTTCAACTTCGCCACAGGAGAGGCGTTGCTCTATGACGTCGCCCCCAGCATCGACACCCAAGACCCGTGCTCTGCCCCAAAGCAGGGGAAGTTCGACAGCGATGACATCAGCCGCGACTCCTTGCTGGGCTGCATGCTGAATCAGGACCATGCTCTCTACTGTGATCAAAACAGCTCCAATACCCTCAGCAACCTCAATGATATGGCCTTCAAGGACACCCACGCCACGCTCAATGTCCCTGGAGATATAGAACCCAGACCTGCAGTCGGAAACCTGGTGAAGGCGGAAGCCATGGTTCAGGACATTGTGGAGACCCTGCAACAGATCTTTGGGGATGCCGAGCTCATCGATACCCTGCATGTGGAGCCCGAGGAGCTCAAGAGCTGGGAGAGCACGCTGCTGCATATGAACTACAACAGCGAGTTCAGCGACGACCTCAGCGACATTCTCAATAACGACATCCTGTCTTACGTGGAGGAGCAGCTGCAGAAAGACGGTGGGCTTAACCTACCAGAACAGCTGGACAGCATCCCAGTCTGCCTCCCTGCTTTGGACCTTCAGAACCAGAATCCAGATCAAGGCAGGGAGCTGAACTTCGACTGGGCTCTGGAGGCGTCGACCCAACTTATACCCAATGGAGGGCAGTTAATGGCGGGACAGCAGACGGTTGTCCAGGGGATGATGAAACTGAGCCACATGGATTTTCCTCAGCTGAGTTCTTCTGGGCTCAATGGGCTGACCTTTAACCCCTCCCTGCCAAACAGTTGTCCTCAAACACAAAATCAGCAACAGGCCAACGCCAAGGACAGTAACCTCGGGGCGTTCTCGCTCAGGCAGTCAACCAATCAGCTTCACCCCAACCAAATGCCTCTTCACGTGATGGCCCCCAACCAACCATTTGGCCTCCACGACCAAAGCACAGAAGGACAGTTAAAAAATGTATTTACCTTCCAGGCCAGCAAGTCAGTGTCACACCAAGCAGACAGCTGTGCAGAAACATTCGCCTCCAATATTTCAAACGAGCCTGTTTTCTCTGCCGTACCTTCGGGGTCCAGCTGTCTGCAGGGCCGCTTTGCTCTACAGACACCAAACGGCGACAATCAGAGGAAGGCATGGCCTCAGCAGCAGCAGCTGATCACAGGTCAGCAGATGGGCTCCTTTCAGAGGAACCCCACAGACATCAGTGGACTCAACAGGCCGATGTTCAGGACTCCAGAGACTTCTAATCCTCCACTTCCTGTTCAGCAGGTCTTGGAGCCGCAACCAGCTTCTAGAAGCTGTATGTACAGAAACACCACTTCAGGACTGCCGGTGAATGGCGTGCACCTCAGCCAGGCGAGATTAAACCCAGTGACCAATCAGATTCCCTCCAATCCCTCCTGCTTCTACCAGGCTGGAGGCAGAGCCGTGTCAGGAATGCCGGTGATCCCAAATCCGGATGAGGCAGCGCTGTCCTGTCAGATGTCCACTGGTCTGAAACCGAATGGCCTGCTGGCGCAGCAGCAGCAATATCTGAACTTCAGTGAGCAGACGCAGGTAAAGAGCTGGTTCAGCAACAACGTTAATGTCTGTAGAGCTGTGAAGTTGAATGGTTTGAGGTTTAGAGCCTAAACAATCTAGGATTTTTAAAACCGATACCGATATTTGGTGATTTAAAATCCGATTTATCGGCCAATATTTTTTTTCTTTCAGACACAGGAACCATAAATAGATTTCCCTACCATTTGTTTTATGTAGTATGTAGTATAATATGATAGTGCAGTTTAAAAACAATCTTGTTTTAATATCACAATAAGTCGTGGACTACTAGTTTATGCTCTGCCCTCTGACTCTTCTTGGATCAGAGGGTTGTTGTTTGTGGCGTTCCAAACGTGTTGCCAACCCTGAGGTCACTCTGCTTTGAGGCACATCTAGTAGGCAAGCTATGCAGCATCAGCATTCATAACATAGTTTTCAATTATCAGCAGTTATAAATACCCATAGCACTATATCTGCAAATAGCTAATATCAGCCAATACATCGGCCCCACTGATATATCGGTCAGGCTTTAGTCAGATGAAAGTGGGAATTTGGATTGCAGATCCTGTGTGATTGTAATGGGATGCACTTTTATTTCTAATGAAGAGCAAATGTAAACTAATACTAACATCAGAGGCCTGTACTGTGAAGGAGGACTTGGGGCTTTGAGAGCTAACTTTAGGTTTATCACTGCGTTTTCAGGGTTATGAAGGTGGTTCAGTTCCAGATAACATGTGACAAATCACCACCTACTAATCATTCAATTTTCAGGAATATACGCCACCATTCCTGGAGGAAACCTCAGAGACTGATGCAAAGATAGTCAAAGAGGTCTGAGGTTTTTGTCTTCCTCTGAAAATATTATGCTTTGTACTTTTTACTTCTGGCTGGAAACAATTTTAAAGCAATTTTATTGTTACAAACCTACATTTTTTAAATATTTATGTCTTTTTTGTATTATCAGCAGCCTAATAAGATACATTACCTCAGCATTAGCTTTATACTAAAGATTATTGCTTTTGTCAGGTTGGCTTTCAATAATCAATAGATGTAGCATTTCATAGCTATCTATCAAACTGTTTACTGCTGGATCTCATGGTGCGTCCACACCAAGCAAAGTTCTGCCTCGTGATACTTGCATGAATTCAGTCGTGTTGGAGACCTGTAAATATTCATGCCTGGCAACCAACAGGATGAGGAGGGGTCAAGTTACAGAAACATACACTACCGGTCAAAAGTTTTAGAACACCCCAATTTTTCCAGGTTTTTATTGAAAATTATGCAGTTTAATGTCTCATTGTACCCTGAAATGGACGCATAGTACAAATAAGCAATTGGAGTTAAAAAAGAAATCATGGAATCAATTTATAGACCAAAATGTATTCTAAACTTTTGACTCATCAAAGTAGCCACCTTTGGCAGATATAACAGCTGAACACACTCGTGGCATTCATTCTACAATAGAAATCAAATATTCTTCAGAAAGTTCTTCCCATATCTGTTGCAGAAGTTCCCATAAATGTGTGGCACTTGTAGGTTGCTTTGCTTTCACTCTTCTGTCCAGTTCATCCCAAACCAGCTCGATGGGGTTTAAGTCTGGAGACTGTGCTGGACCCTCCATGTTTTCAAGCTTACCATCTTGTTCTTTGTTCCTGAGGTAGTTCTGGCATAGCTTGGACTTGTGTTTTGGGTCATTATCTTGCTGTAGGATGAACCCCTGACCAACTAGGTGTATACCAGAGGGTATTGCATGGCGCTGGAGAATGCTGTGGTAGCCGTTTTGGTTCAGGGTGCCTCTCACTCTGTACAAGTCA
>VUQS01034451.1:0-14435 GCA_015108495.1 Heterochromis multidens | reverse complement strand
ATTGCAGATTCAGTCTTCCCAGCCTGGTGCAGGTCTACAATTTTGTTTCTGGTGTCCTTTGACAGCTCTTTAGTCTTGGCCATAGTGGAGTTTGGAGTGTGACTGTTTGAGGTTGTGGACAGGTGTCTTTTATACTGATAACGAGTTCAAACAGGTGCCATCAATACAGGTGACGAGTGGAGGACAGAGGAGCCTCTTACAGAAGAAGTTACAGGTCTGTGAGAGCCAGAAATCTTGCTTGTTTGTAGGTGACCAAATACTTATTTTCCACCATAATTTGCAAATAAATTCTTTAAAAATCAGACAATGTGATTTTCTGGATTTTTTCTTCTCATTTTGTCTCTCATAGTTGAGGTATACCTATGATGAAAATTACAGGCCTCTCTCATCTTTTTAAGTGGGAGAACTTGCACAATTGGTGGCTGACTAAATACTTTTTTGCCCCACTGTATTTTACATGTCAGTGTTGCTCTGTAATTACACCTGCAAACACTGTTAGGCAGTGATTTTGCTATGCTGTGCTCAGCTTCTTTCAGAACTTCAATGCTAAGTGAGCATAGATAGTATAAAAGATGGACATAGCTACCGGGTCTGAAAAGTGAAGGGAACGTGGAAGTGCCTTAAACCTGCATTGTATGTAACGGCCACCAGGGGACGATACCCATGGTTGCAAAAAGACTTCCACTCCAATAGAAGTTGGGAAGATGGACCTTTGCCCTGAACTCTATAAACGCCTTCCAGTTTCCAGGAGTTTACGGGCTCAATCACCATTCCGAGTCACATTGGATAGAAATTAAGTCAATTTTCTTAATTATGGTCATTCCAAGAGTCAAAAAGGAGAATTATTATAATAGGGTTGTCAAAAATATTTTTTTAAACAGGCTGTTATTCATCTTCTTTTAAAAGAGCCTAATGCTGATCCTT
This sequence comes from Heterochromis multidens, assembly GCA_015108495.1. NCBI lineage: Eukaryota > Metazoa > Chordata > Actinopteri > Cichliformes > Cichlidae > Heterochromis > Heterochromis multidens. The sequence goes on along the minus strand of VUQS01034451.1, from coordinate 13,511 downwards.
CTCTCCCTCAGAATTTTTGATCAATTTCAAAGTTGCTTTTTATTTTTAAAAAATTTTGAAAAAGTTATATATGATATTTAAACTAAACATAACATTATTGATAAGTTTCAGTGTGTTTCGTCACCTCCACTCTACTGAAACTGCTCTTCTTAGAGTTTCAAAGGGCATGGGTGGGTATCTCTGGATCAACCCTAGATTGGTTTTCTTCTTACCTCTCAGACACAACTTTCTTGGTTGCTGCTGACAGCTTTGTGTCCTCATCTGCCACTTTGTCCTGTGGTGTACCCCAAGGTTCTGTTTTGGGACCTGTTCTGTTTGCACTGTATTTACTACCACTTGGACACATCTCGGGCACCTTTAAAGGGGTCTCATATCATTGTTACTCAGATGATATCCAGTTGTACATTTCTTGTTCTCCACAGAACGTTGCAAAAATATCTATCCTTCATGACTGTATTGATGCCATAAAGAATTGGATTTTTGCTAACTGTCTTTCACTTCTTTTACACTGGAAAAACAGGAGTTCTTGTTTGTGTTCCTGACAGCTTTGTTCCCAGTGTGATTAACAATCTTCGTTCTTTATCATGATTGGTTCAATCAATTCAATTCAATTTTATTTATATTGCACCAAATCACAACAACAGTCACCTCAAGGTGCTTTATATTGCAAAAACCCTACAATAATACAGAGAAAACCCCAAAAATCAGATGACCCCCTATGAGCAAGCACTTGGTGACAGTGGGATGGAAAAACTCCCTTTTAACAGGAAGAAACCTCTAGCAGAGCCAGGCTCAGGGAGGGGCAGCCATCTGCCGTGACCAGTTGAGGGTGAGGGGAGGGAGAAAATCAATCAAATGTCAGAAATTTAGGTGTTACATTTGACCAGGCTCTTAGTTTTGATAAAATTATTAATAGTCTCATGTGATCCTGCTTTTTTCATCTACAAAATATTGCCCACCTCAGTTGAATGGTGTCCAAATCAGAATTCCTCACGATTGGACTAATTCACTGTACATTGGCCTCAGTAAGTCATCTTTGGATCACTTACAAATGGTCCAAAATGTGGCTGTAAGGCTACTTACTAGGTCCTCTAAGTAGTCTCATGTGACACCAATTTTCTCATCTTTGCACTGGCTCCCCATAAAGTTCAGACTTCAGTCTGAGATCTTGGTGATCACTTTCAGAGTTCTGCATGGTCAAATGCCTGCTTATATTAGCAAACTCTTGCATCCATATAAAAAGTGCAGGTCATTGAGGTCTTCTGACCAAAACCTGTTGGTGGTTCCTCGTTCTAGTCTGAAAACTAAAGGAGACTGTGTGTCCGAGATTGCAGCTTCTAAACTATGGAATGCACTACCATTACATTTGAGATCTGTGGACTCTACTGAAACTTTTACAGAGCAGCTCAAGAATTATTTGTATAGGCTTGCTTTCAACTAGTGGATATTATTGTTGTGTTTTAATATTTGTATTTTTATTTGTTGATTGTTGTCATGAACCACTTTGTGATCCTTATCTACAAAGGTGCTATATAAATAAATCTTACTTACTTACACAGCACTGCTGCAGACTAGCAGGCACACAGCCCCTCCCTTAACTAGCATCTGAAGTAACTGATGTTCACAACACTGAACAACAGTTTAGGAGGAATTTTGAGGTCAGTCAAGCAGTAGGCAGAAAATGCTATCAGTCCTGCCCGTCTGTAATGTTATAATAGACTGTGTTAACTTAACAGACTAAAACATTTATTTGTGTCTAAAAACTTTTATGTTTCTCTTAAAGTCCCAGATTGAAGCTGAAAAAAGTTTACCACCAACTAGACAAACAGTGGCAGCCTACCTTACCAACTCTATTTGATCAGCAATGAAAATATGGAGCCAAGCCACCAGAAGCACAGCACTACCTCAGACAACATAAAAATACTGGGGTTTTCTTGGCAGTGTTGTTACTGATGTTATTGTTTGTATTGTTCTAATCTTTATTTTTTTAAAAAGCCTCTTAGTTTTTTGGCATTTTTTTCCCTTGTGGTATTGAAAATAGTATCGAGTATCAAGTTTTTTGATCAACTCAACAAAAGATCAACTAAAAAATATTATGTGTTAAGTGCAGTTGTTATATTTTGTGTAATACCCTTTGTTCTGTGTTTCTGTGTCAACCCAACCTTATCTGTCCATCCATGAGTAAAGCCCCGACTTTTCTCCCAGCCAAAGCTCAGGACCTGTGTGATAGAAAGGTTGTATGGAAAAAAAAATAGCATGTGAAGTTAAACAAGTGTGGTTGTGGAATTACCCTTAGACAGATGCAGTGGATTAGGGGTGGAGCGGGGCCACACCCGGCCAGGCTCAGACTCATTACACTTGATTGATTAGTGTGTAATTAGGTTGGTTGCTGATCACTGGTTGACAAAAATACAAATCACATCCTGTGCGACCAGAGAGCCACAAACTATAATGACACAACAACCAGCTCACACAGTAGCATTACAGAAGAGGAAAAAGTCATGCCTCTAAGCTTTTTTTTCCTTCACATGTGACATTTACCAAAGCACAGGGGAATTCCATGCGGTTTTCTGTTGACAACTGTAAGTGGGCATGGATCACATAATGCTAGACAAAGCAGTTCACTGTTTTGCGATGGTGACGCAGTGGTAAGGTAAAAGGGTGTCTGATAATAGATAAGGACTTTAACCGAGCTGAGAACATGTAGACCAGAGACAAGAAGAGTATCAAGGCTTGAATGTCCAGGTCAGCTCACCACAGTGAATGCAGTAATTCAGAGATGCTGGAGTGTTCAATGTAGGCAGCTGTATCACATCTGGTCACAGTTTCTTCTATAAGAGCTGTGGCTATAATACTTAGTGCGAGAGGAAGCAGGAATAAAGGCAGACCAATCTTCCCAAGCCAAAGCACAGTGCTCTTTTCTTACAAGCTCAGCTTCTCTGTATCTACATGCCCCAGCTCTACCCTACGCCTACCCAACACATTCAAATGAAACCATGCTCTCGTCACCCATGAGACTGTTCTTTCCTCCTGCCCATTACACATGGCTGGATATAAGCCGGTATGGTCTGAGGGTCCCTGGTGAACCCACATGGCAGGTGAGGTTGGCGAGTGCTGAAACCCTGGAATCCAACATCATAAATAACAAACTGTTTAAACGTGTTGGACTAACAAGACCATGTGACCAACTGAAGTTTTCCACATTCCTCCACATAAACTGATTCCATATTCGCCCCTGAACAGGTCTAGGTTTTATTGCCAAACATAAACCCCAGTAATGGCAAACTGCTTTACTATACATAGTATATCACCCATATAAACATCTTCAAAATAAAACATGTGAGTATATGGTTTTCATTGGTTTCACTGGATTAAAGTTACAGAAATGTTTCCATAAGTAGATTAAACTGTCAGCATTCACTCTGAGAGTCTGGCATGTTCTGAGTACCGTCGTCTCATGTTGAATGAAGACCTGCTTTCCTTACTTTGGCACAAAGGATAGAAAATATTTATCTAAAACATTTGTTATCCATTTTTTATATTATAAATCACTTATAATTGCTGATCTCATAAATGTAATGCACATCCCAGGACTTCCAGGAAATAGAAACCACTTCATACTATAGGTGTTCAACAGCAAATCTGGAAACTCTTATAAATCACTGTTACTATGAATTTATGAGAACAGTTGCAGATTTTACTTCAACAGCAGTAATACATAGAACTAAATGTGCAGAGAGTCACATGCATTTTAATGTAAGGTTTTAGGTAGAGGATTGTGGCTCAAGTGTAAAAAGATAAAAGCAAGAACCTTAACAGAACCTCTGTTAATAGTTTCCTCCTTTACAAGGTTGAAAAACTCCCTCACCCCCCCTTACATGTCAAGCATTTTTCAAGCATCCTGTAGATACTGTTATTTTTCTTGTGTATATTACTGATGAAAAAAACATTTCAAATAAACCAAGCTTCCTTTTCCACAACCTGAACTTTATAAATCTATCAGTTAAGTATTTCAAGAGCCTGTGTTGTTTTATGGCTGCTACATTTTCTGGAAGGCTCCCCGAGCTAACCCCGTCCTCACTTCCTGTCAACCTTTCCATGCCCGTCTTTAAGTTAGCAGACATTCCTTATAAGCCAGGAGGTTGAGGCTTGGTGGGGGTCCTGTTCCACACACGTGGAGCACCAAACACATTCACACAGCATTACCACATTATAGTGTCGGGCAACTTAACACAAATAGGTAAGCAAATACCCATTACATATTACTTTATATTTACTAAAAGAGGAGAGATATAGTACAAGAGGCAATATTTACCTCTTTTCCTCCAATAGTCTATCAAAACCTAATCTAGAACCAGTTCCCTGCAATTGCACCAAAAAAAGACTGGTACTACAAAATCGCTAGTGCCAAAGCAGGAAATGCTAATATCAGTGACTATGAGATGGTTCTACTGCAAGAAATTCACCAATGATTTATAGATGCAGCCTGCAGATTCTGCCTGCTATGATTTCCTAAACCTGCTGAAATTTCAATGTAAATATTTAAATAAAACAATTACTTTCCCTTAATTATTAATCACTGTGTTTTCATTACTACATACATTAATCGTTATGAATAATGAAGGTATTGCTTTAAATGTGCAAAACCCTCTTTAAACTTTAATAACTGAAAGGAAAGACTCCTGCGAACAGCTCTATGCAAAGCAAACTTCACACAAAACATAAACATAAAATTTTGTCACACCTGTCTCTGCGATGTTTATGAAACAGTTTGTGTTAAAACTACTGCCCAACAGCTAGCTGAATGTTAGCCCATGGCACTGCGCTTACCTCTAAAGATGGTGGGAATTATGGGACTGGGACACATCGGAGGCTCTGATTGACTGCGAGGAGGTTAAAAAGGTCAAACTGTATCTTATCATGTGATGCAAAACGCCAGACAAACCACTGCCTAAAGGAAAGAATGAAAAATTGTCAACAGTGGTAGACGATATTCTGAAAGCTATATGTGTCATGGGGATGACCAGGGATGCCGAAGTCAGGTGCATCATCAGATATGAGTTCCTACAGGTCCTACAGATCAAGAGTGCCTTCATCTGATAATACTTTCAAAAGAATAACTGGGTGTTTTTTGTGCAGATATGAATACTGCTGCATGTTAAACGCTGCCCTGCCCTTTGATGTGCCTAGGCACAAAGACTGTAATGCAACACTGCCCAACACTGATGAGAGGAAAAGCTGACATCAACAAATCAGTAAGATGACCTGCAAAATGTAGCAGCATTACATGAAACAGACATTAATACAGACAGTGGACAGTCAGCGCACAAAGTCAAACAAGTAGCTTCACAGTGTTTTAATTAAACACAAACTCTTCAACTGTTTCTGTAATGAAGAAAAGGCCTCCTAATTCCAAGCTTAAGTTATTTCTAAGCCAAGAGTCAGCAGCCCTGCAGTGTTGAAGCTCTTTGGTGATGCAGTTTAGAAATGCAGATGAAAAAAGGGGGTGAATAAATCTACTGTATGCGCTTCATCCGATCCATGTTCGGGTAGAAATACGATACTCACAAATCTTCTAGAGAAACAATGTGACACACGACTTTAATATCCCCTCAGTGACGGCGCATGTGAGCGTGAGCTACAAGCCCCTACAAGCCCACACACTTTTGCCATTGAAACCTTGAGCGGCTATTCTTGTCTCCAGCACCATGTAATTAAGTTCCTGTCGTTCTCTGCTCTGAAAACGTTGCTTAACATAAACGGAGGCCTAGCCCGTTAATTAGTTCCAGTGTGCAATCACGAGCTGCTGCTCTCAAACTATGAAACCACCCCATTCTCTATCTGAAGCATGGCAGTGGAGAAGGGAGAGCCATAAATGAAAGTGGAACATCAATCCTGAGGACATGATGGGAGGGAGTCCATGTCACGTTAATGAAGAGAGCAATGGAAGCCAGTTGTTACAATGGTCCTGACTGTGGTTGTACTGACTTCCTGAATTAATTATTTTCTCTGCTTGGTCTTGTACTGTATAGATTTAATTTAATGCTTTCCAGCGCTATAAATAAAAACTAAACTAAACTTAGCTCTTATGAATTCAACATTTCTAAAAAAAAACATGTATGCTGGGAGGAAAACATATGGTTGTTTCCATATTTGACAGAAATCAGATGGGAGAAATCTGTGATGCAATGAATGGTACAGGTGGGAAGATGGAAGTTCCTCAGCTTTCATCTTCAGATGCAATTACTGTGCTATGGATGGGCAGTGGTGATTAATGCAGCCTGATGATATACGGCACAGCAAAATGGAAGGGCATATTTATGAAGTCCTTTAATCTCCCTTGACAACAGTCTCATATGTGCCAACAGGCTCATCTAGCATGGCCACATTAGGCCAACTGTTCTCTCCACCATGAATTACTGCTGTCACCTGTCGGAGATTTCACAGGACAGCACCTCATTTGAGGTCAATTTCTGTCTTTCCCAGCAGATCAGCGGGTCCAGCAGAGAGGCAAGCCGATAAAGTTTGGGATTTTGAGGAGTGCGGATTATAGGATCAAAAGGCAATGGCGCTAATCCCTCCCCGTTATTAAAGATGATAGCGCTATAAATGACAACACATGCAAAACTTCTCCCAACTCCAAACTCTTGGTAGTGTATGTAAGTACTTAACAGAACCAGGCTCAAGGGATGGGGCCGCCTACAAGCTGGATTAGAGATGGGATGTTGATCCTATAGTTACTCTCTCAGTTCCTTAAGTTTCTTTTTTCTGTCTTTTTCTGTGGAACTGCATAAGTGACAGTAGACTATAGATGGGAATGCAGAAGCAGCAGCCAAGTTGTGCGTGCTCCTGTCTCTGCACTGTACACTGCAATTATCTCCAGAAGCTCAGGAAGCTAATTGGAAGAGATGTGGGATAAATCCCAGCCTGGGGGAATTGTGCTAATTTTCCACTTTCATCTGACCTAATAAGAGGGACATCCACTGCCACTGGAATCATGCTATATTGGAAGAGAGAGGGAGAGAGAAAGCAATACCACTGTCATGTTAACATGCGTACTTAGTGACCCTCACACACTAGAATCTAACTACACAACATAGATTACATTACATCCTCTGTGTTTTGTGCCTTCATTCACTTATACAAGCATTCTAGTAAAATCCATGTGCACAAGTGTGTTACTTCTGGGAACTGAGCCCAGTACCTCTCCAGCTGCCACTGCCCTCATATTACTTTGTCCGATGAACATCCCAAACAGCACGGACACTCGCTTCACGGATTCCTCCTGAGCAGTGAAGTGTGCACAACCACAGTCAGGGCTCCTCTGCATATGACAAATCTAATCCTCTTCCTTTAGTGTTCTAACTGGGAAGTCTCTATTCAGACACAAATTTAATCACATTAACCCCCTTTTTTCTAGTGAGTGCCAAACCTGCAGCTTAAACTTGGTTCGAGGGCTCCATTGCGTCGGGTAAAGCCCAAGCAGAGGTCGTACAGGAATTCAAGCCCTGCTACACAGCCAAGTTTATGGACCACAATGTGTCAGAGAAAATCTGTTGTGAAAGACTTTTTTTTAATGGACAGGAAGAAATAGCAACAGTGAGGAAAGGCTTCCAATGTACACTAAAAAATCATGTGTAAACTTTAAAAAAAAGTTTATATTTTGTATTAATATGCAGATAATCCACAGTCATATGCATTTGCAGTCAAAAAATAATGCACGCTTCATTGTTTTTGGCTGTCTGGAGGACTACTGTTACTACTGTTCTCCCCAGTTACATTACTGGGGAGAACTGGATTTGTACCAGTCCTATACATTCACACACACAAATACACACAAACAATTTAAAATGTCACAGCAGTGGCTGCACATGAATCTTTTCCATTATTCAGTTCCAGCCAGTGGCACCCGATGTTTATCTTTGGAACCAAGCCTTGTTATAAAATGATAGTTAATCATTATCAAACCATATAGCAAACCTAGCGCTAAGAATCACTTACATTTGATTGATTAGTGTGTAATTAGGTAGTATTTGGGTAATTAGGTTTCCAGAAATTAAAGTAAAAAAAAACACATGCTTCTATTGCTGGAGACACCTCATTAGAGATTTGATGTTTCTGGTTCTTGTGAAAAAAGCAAAGCATTCTTGACATGTTTGGACGCGTTTACCTTACTGGTATTTACTCTAGGCAACTAAGGAATTTTTACATAAACAAATACAAATACAGTATGCTGGTGAATTTGGAGGCCTTCACCAAAGCCCTCCTCAACACTTACCTTCATAGCACAGGTGTAACCTGGAAAATGTGAGTATATTTTGAGACATGACTCTGGATGGTTCAGATTACATGTTATGCTAGATGGGAAAGTATTGAAGTCTCTGTCATTTTCCAGCCTTTGTTGAGTTTATGCAGAAATTTTTTTATGAATAGGAATAAATCTTACAGAATGACTTTGTATCGTTAGCGTGCATTATTAAAACAAAACTGATGTGCCATCTTATTTTGTACATTCTCTCTATGTCTCACTTTAAACTCTAAACACTGGGGAGAAATATTGTATATGAGAATAATCAGAAAAAACTAGAGACCCATAAACAACAAATGGAAGCAATGGCATGCAAAGCTCTTTCCAGAGGCTAGCTCATAATGCCTTTTAATGGTCTTGTTTAACAAGCAAGGGAAGTGGTTTCCCCCCCATTACCCACAAACCCCGAATTCTTGCCCAGCTAAGGACAAGGATATCCCAGAGTTCAGTGGGAGAACCATCAATCTTCTTGTCTCCAACTTGTGCTTATTCAATAGGGAAGAATCAACTGAGCTCTGGACTGAGTCAGAATTCACTTAACACGCATCAAACAGCCTTTGGTTTTCTGGTTCAGCCAAACTACTGAAATGCCACCAGAACAATCAACTGTAATTTGTTTTCTCGAGAGCAGTCTCAGCACCACGGGATAAATTAAAAGAATTGTCTGCACGCTTTCTGGATTGCCACAAACAAACTTCAAATACTTGGAATGGCTTTATTCCCAACATATCACATGAATTTGCGTCACGGTGTGACTGCAAAATTTCACAAATCAAAAAAAGTGCTATACAGCTATACAAAAAGTATATAAAGTATATATTTCAGTTAGGAGCACTATAGTTAAAAGAAGATGTTATTTCCATCTGCAGTAATTTATATTCTCCACCCTTCCACAGGGGTGTGGGTGGGTTGCAAAGCGGCTTGCAGATATGCAGCAACTGTTAGCAGGTTAAATAGCATACCCTATATGCAGAGGTGGGAAGTAACAAAGTACAAATACTTAGTTACTGTACTTAAGTAGAATTTTTAGGTATCTGTACTTTACTTGAGTATTTATTTTTCTTACAGATTTTTACTTTTACTCCTTACATTTTCACACAAACATCTGTACTTTCTACTCCTGACATTTTCAAAACATTTTAGTTTAAGACTTTTGAGGGGAGTTAGTATTTCACGTCACTGTGCACCTTCAAATATCAAACAGTAAGACATGAAAGGCAATCCTATTGGTGAATCAATCACCAGGGTTATCACATACAAAGAGATGAAAGAGGTAAAACGTGGGCCGGTGTTTTAAGTATAGCAGAGATTAATTTGAATTTATGCTGATTCATTCACTGAATTCCACCTTCATACCAACTTCATACCCTCTAGTACAAAGACAGTATAAACATTATAGACTGAAGAAGTTACCAGGAGGTGACGAAACGTTTCTCCCACTAAAAAACGCTACGTCCAGATGAACAGATTCAACTTTTTGGGATTCTTTTACCTGGATTATTGAGCATGCATCAAGAGATATAAACATTATACTGTCAGTGTAGAGGATGGAAATCAGCCAAGACAACTCATGAAACCTCTGCTTACATCTTGTTGAATTCAGTTGTGTAAATCTACAAAGAGCAGTAAACCTCAGAGCAGCAGCAGCAGCTCAGCAGAAAATCTACTGGAGCTCACAATAGAAATTATTGCGAGTTGGGATTCTTTGCCCCATGCTGAGCCACTACAGCCGATTTTAGGGTTCCCCCATCTGCTGAATCCCATTTTAACCCCTGACTGTGCTCATTTTCCTGTTTAGGTGTGGAGGCAAAGTCACCCTCTACAATATAGGCAACAGAAAATAGAGCTATTTTTTTTTTAAATTCTCCTCCTTTTCTCTGCTCGTGTTCTACATAACTGATTTAAGCTGAGTACATTCATTATAATTAAAATTTAGACTGAAATAAAGTTTGTATTCCCGTGTACTAATATAATTTTATAACTTTATTATATTACATACGAATTTCCTTTTGGGATCAATAAAGTTATTCTTATTCTTATTAATAGAGCACAAGGTTCAGTTAGCTTCATAAAATAGCCAGTAGAAACATCCTCAAAAGAACTACTTTGACTCTCTTACTTTGAGTACATTTCAGAGCCTGTACTTTTTCACTTTTACTTAAGTAAAGTAATTGAATCAGTACTTTTAGAGTATTTTTTAACAAAAGTATCTGTACTTCTACTTAAGTACACAATGTCTGTACTTTTGCCAACTCTGCTTATATGAGATTTGAAGGATATCAGCCATCAGCCAAAGTGAGCTGGCACTGAGATCAGCTGATCTGCCATGGTTACAGCTAAACCTGACTTTGTGAACCCGGCTTTTTTTGTAATATATCGAGTGGATCGTGTCTAACCAAAAAGCCTCAGCAACTAAAACTCTATAGTAAGTGATTATAGATTATGAATTCAGTGCACAATGGTGAGTTTTCTGACAGCTACAGAGCTCAACAGAAACATGACAACTTCAGTTACTCTATCCATTGAAGATTATGTGTTATGGTTTAAAGGTATAGAAAAAGCTAATGCCTACATGTTTTGCCCCATAAATTGTCCTCGTTCACATTAATGCTCGAATTGACTAAAAGTTTAAGAACTAAAGTCACACCAACTTTCAATGACATCCACAGGGAAAGGGTACAGTAGCTTGGAGTCTCCTGTCATAGTATTATAATGCGACCTTGTTTAAATCTTCAGCTAGGACAGGTTCACTCTGTATTTCACTTGCCAATTACTGCAAGTTTTTTTCTTTTTTTTTATCAGCACAGCCTTTATAAAGTGATAAAATACAGATTCACAGGCAGGTAAGGCTAGAACCTCACTGTAGCTGTGCTTTGATGATAACTGGCATTTATGACTGGGGTTCATACATGAAATGCTTGTCAGCTAACATCCTTCTCTTCATTGTTTGCCTGGTTGGTCAGACTCACCTTCACTACAACTATGAGGACAAAAAATGTCTCAGAAAATAGGCAGGGAGGGGCCAACCCTTAGCTGGGGTCATACTAATGCATGTATTTATGTATATTCATAAAACTAGGCGAAGAAGGTAAACTGCATTAATTTAAGCAACAACTCTTAAAGCAGCAGATATGATCACGGCAGTTAGCTTTTCATTAAAAAGCTCACAAACTACACTATATACCCAGCACCAAATAGGAGAAACAGTTAGCAACAAGCTGGTTAACAGAGTGAAGCATTTAGGGCCTATAATCATCAAGCACTGGTAGAGCCAAACCTAGGAGCTAAAAGTAATTACTGGACTGACACCAGCCACTTCATTAGGTACACTTGTTCAACTGCTCATTAATTCAAATAAGCGATCAGCCCCACCCCCACGGCAGATGGCTGTCCCTCCCTGATCCTGAGGTTTTTTCCTGTTAAAAGGGAGTTTTTCCTTCCCACTGTCGCCAAGTGCTTGCTCATAGGGGGTCATCTGATCGTAGGGGTTTTTCTGTATTATTGTAGGGTCTTTGCCTACAATATAAAGCACCTTGACTGTTGTTGTGATTTTGCGCTATATAAATAAAATTGAAGTGAATATAATTGAATTGAATTGAATTGACATGGCAGGAACCCAGATCATTTAGGCATGTAGACATGGTCAAGAGGACCTGTTGAAATTCAGCGTGGCATAGTTGTTGGTACCAGATGAGTATTTCAGAGTACGAGTAATGAGTATGATCTACTAGGGTTTTGGAATGGGCTCCACAGTCACCAGATCTTAACCCAACAGAGCACCTTTGGGATGTTGGGATCAGATTGACATAGTGGATGTACAGCCAACAAATCTGCAGCAACTGCATGATACCATCATGTCAATATGGATCACAATCTCTGAGGAATTTTTCCAGCACCTTGTTGAGTCTATGCCATGAAGAATTAAGGCAGTTCTAAAGGCAAAAGGAGGTCCAACCAGATACTAGCGCAGTGTACTTAATAAAGTGTCCAGTGAGTGTAGATATACAAGTGATACAGTAGACAGATCCATGCACCTGCATACCAGTTGGGAAGTTGAATTTGCAGAACCAACCTTTTACTTTTTCTTCTTTTTTCCTGGTTTTAGTATGATTTAGCATCATCAAGAATAAAATAATGAGCTTTCACTTGCAAGGACCCCAACTTGCAAGGACCCCAACCCCTAATGTGAATGACAAACATTTATTGATAATGTCTTGATGCATGCTCAATAATCCAGGTAAAAAATCCAATGTGAAAAGGGAAAGACCATCTCTGAACCGAGGAGGGGGCCTAAAGGGTACATCTGTCACCATCTTACAATGCTGTGATTGCAGCCATTCCCCAACTCTCTGTGAATGGTATTTATGGTCATTGATCAATGGTCATGACAATTTGCATACTAATGATCATGAAACTGACCTCACGGCCCTTTGTTACTCAGTGGTGCTAGTTTTGGTCATTATGCAAATGTATGTTTATAACGCTGGGGAAACCTGCAGTCAGCTGAGACTGAAGAAGTCACCAGTTGGCGATGAAACGTTTCTCCCACTGAAAATGCTACGTCCAGATGAACAGATTCAGCTTTCTGGGATTTATTGATAATGAACCAATAAGCTAGGCCAGAGGCTGCAGTTTGGAGAAGGCCTCATTGAGGATCGACAGTTGCTCCCAGGCCTCGCAAATCCGCCTGATACCTTTGAGACAGGTTGACAACCAGAGAAAAAGAGGTGGGAGGGTGGGACACAGAAACGAGAACAACAGGGTGTGTGTGACCGGAAGGGGAGTGTTTGGGGTGTGGTCCCCACCTGAAATTCAGATGCAACCCGAATTCTGGAAAAGTTTGGACATTCTTTAAATTTGAACAAGATGAAAACCAAAGGACTTCCAAATCACATGAGCCAATATTTTATTCACAACAGAACATAGATGACATAACAAATGTTCAAACTGGGAAATTGTACACCTTCATCCACTAAATGAGCTCATTTCAAATTTGATGCCTGCTACAGGTCCCAAAAAAGTTGGCATGGGGGCAACAAATGGCTGAAAAAGCAAGAAAGTCCAAAAAGATTCAGCTGGGAGAACATCTAGGAACTACAGGGTGGGCCATTTATATGGATACACCGTAAAAACATGGGAATGGTTGGTGATATTAAAGTCCTGTTTGTGGCACATTAGTATATGTGAGGGGGCAAACTCCCCA
>VUQS01034449.1:19828-38801 GCA_015108495.1 Heterochromis multidens | reverse complement strand
TGAAAAATCTAAAAAAAAAAAAAAAAAAAAAAAAAAAAAACACAAAACAAAAAAACCCCAAAGCTGTTTTAAGACTGTTCACCCAGACCTCTTACAGATAAGGAATGTGTCAAGTCTTAGACAAATGAGTGCATATTACCTGTTTACATAAGTTATTTCTTGAGCACATTCACTTAAAAGGCAGTGTGGCTAAAAGCATTTTCTGCATAGCATTACAGTGACCTCTTGTGGTTTAGTTTCCAATCAAAACTAAGCTACATCAGGCCTGCTTTAATTTTAGCACTTATTACTGTATTTGAGTCTGAGGCAAATACGTTTTTATGAGCACACCTAAATAATAATTACCTGGAAAAAACATTTTCAAATGTTAAAGTATATATTTATGTATAGTGCCTAATAAAGGACAAACCTTTCTCTGGGTGAATTAAGTTCTACATTTCAGTATGACCTAGCAGAGTCTCTATTCATGCTCTTAGACTCAATTTTCTTAAGCTACCCAAACATGTCTTCCAGAGTGACAAGTTTTAAAAAAATATTTAAAGATGTGCATACATTAATGTAGGCATGTTTATGAGTGAAAAAAAATCCAAAACGTTATCTGCCATGGATGAATACTAAACTTGGTCTGAACAGCTTTCTTTCTACATTTAAGTAAACAGCACTTGTAATACCAAGGAGCAGTAACAGAACTGGGCTATTTTTTTACCCTTTTTCTTAGCAATGCAAATGTATGTACAGAAATGTGCATGTTTGTATATCTTGAGTAAGCATTCAAGGTGATCAGTTTAAAAATCTCCTTGTCTTTGATTAAATAAGCTTTGACACACAAGCTTTGCCAGTCCTACAAGCTATAGTATTTAACTTTAGCCATGTAGAAAGTTAATTTTAATATTGTAGAAGGAGTGGAGCAAGTATACAGATTAGATGTGGGTGAAATTATGGATGAAATACATTGAACGTTAGTTTAACAGCAGCAATTTCTGCATTTGTATGAGATAAATGTCTTGAGGTCGAATAACAGTAAAAAGGCAGCATAAATTGAGTATGTACCTTTCATGACTTGTCATTACTCTGCTCATATATTTTATATTTATTTCAATGATTTGTGTAATTTTGTTAAAAAGAAACACCTAAATTATTTTTACATTCATTTACATGTTTTCTTAATGAACTACCCTCATGTACAAATAAAATCTGTGTTGTTTCTGCTCTGATTTAAAGTATGGTAATGTATTCCTTTAAATAAGGGTTGCTGTGTCCATTTTTCTACTTTTAAATAAAGCTTTTTTCTCATTATAAAAAAAAGAAAAAAAAGAAATGCAAGTCAGAGAAGCAAAGCTCTTAATTTATTTGGCCGATTAAGAATTAAGAATAAAACATTAAAATTTTTATACCCAAATGTAAATTAATTTCCGCTTTCCCAGAAAGACAGCTATTATTGGCACAAGAGGGTATAAAAATTCAAAAGCTTTTGTTAGCCTTTATTTTTAAAAAAAACTCCCATGTGTGCTAGAGAGAAAAAAAAAAAAAAAACAAAAACCTAGCAAGTTATTTTCCTAACACACATTTTGGTTTTATCTAGGCCTGAAATACACACAATAAATACATTAGGATCTTTCAAATTATACTCCAAAGAGAGCAAATTGAGAAACAGAACATGTTAAAACACCAAAATTTTAACAAATCAAATTCTATACAGATTTCACAATCCCTGGAACATTAAATCATAATATGGATAGTGATGTCTGCATGTCAATCTAAAAAAGCTCTACTAAAAGCATTTACAATGCTGCAGGAACTGCAAAAAATGAATCTCTTAGAATCTGGTAAACTGCTGTCTAGTTGGACTGAGTTTCACTCTTAAGCACACTGAGGAAATTAATGAAAATAATGTAACTCCCACACTGTAGGAGGCAGGTTTATCCAGTTTATCCCTGCTATGGTAGACACAAAGGATTGTGAAGTGCCTGCTCCAAAACTAATGTGTCTCTGAACAAATCCTTCCATTTGTCAGGAAACTGTGCGGAGGAATGCTCAGCAAATACTTCAAACAAGCAGATGCGTGAAACGGTCCATGAAGTGCCACTCCCAGCCATCGCTGGCTTCCCTGCTTCCCACCTGGAGTCTCACATTAATCATCCCCTCTTTGAAAATGACATGAATCAGAGGGAACACACTTCAGACGGCCAGAGAGCGAGCAGTGACATAATGACAGAATCAGCATCAGCGACACAGCTGAAAATCCAGCAGCTTGATTTAAATAAAACACAGAGCTCCAGTCTTCTCTGATGAAGTGAAGGCGACATGTTGTTTTCCTGCAATTATTACTGCTGATATGAACACAGATCAGATCTCTGGCTATTAAGCTATTCATTTTAACATTTAATCCTTCTTGTGGTGCTCAAATTAGCATTAAAACAGGACAGAAGTAGGAAGTCCATCTGAAATACTGGGATACTGAAAATTAAACACCTGGGTTCAATCCAGCTCTATACACTATAGGAAAAAGCTGTTTCTCCAGGGGGTCAGCGATAGAGGTGGAAAGGGCACAAACACCTGGAGCTTGCTGGAAAAATGCCTAGAACTCATCATCAGATGTAATCAGCATGATTTTGTCAGACTTGCGGGAGCTCTTGTTGCCTGTGGCCACTTTTCCATTTGTGCTGGGCTGGGTCACCTCCTGTGTGGATTGCTGGGTGTACTGCTGATAGGCAGGAGAGAAGTTGTGGATGGCATCTTGCACCATGTCTCCCGGGTTTATCGTTTCCTTCAGACCACTGGAGATGCTCTGCATTGGGGGGAGGTTTTCTGCAGAAAAGCAGGAACAAGGACAGATGCACTTTAATGGTCAGACAATAATGCAGTGAAACTGCAATGTAGTAGCTTAAAATTCTTCAAGAAAGTGATCAATCTGGGGATTTCAATGCAAGTGAACATGAAGGATGTAAACATTTGTGTTTAAAAAATAAACTACTACTGTTTTAGTACTTTAATAAAAAAAATAGAAAATTTTAAGCAGAGTTGGGAAAAATGCTTTCTGTATCCTGGCAGCATATTGGTTTTAGGATTTGAGTTTTCATGTACTAATAAATGTTATGTCAGTTAATCTAACAATAATGTCCATCACAACTTCCCAATGACAATGAATGCTACTAATTGGTCACAAAAGGTCTTTCGTGTCTAATCCAAACAAAACCAAAACCAAAATAATAAATAAAATAGTCCCAGTTCTGGGTGGGAGCAAGTTCTATATTTTTTGGTAGTACTTCTAAATGTTCAAAATAGCAAAACAACAGCTATTCTGTGCAATCAGATTGTTTGATCACTGAATTCTGATTTAATTGTCGAGACAAAAAGGTTTTTGATCTAGTTAAGTGACAGAAAATATAACTTTTACCCATCAAAGAATTTACTAAATATTTAATTGTTACTGTCTATCTATTGCAAGACAGCAATAATATCAAAATATGTAAAAAAAATACTTATTAGGCATACATTTTTAGTATTGTTTTTTGCTGTCTATGTTTTTGTTTTTTTGCTGGCTACAGTCAATGAATGGACTGAACAGAATTTAGTCACACTTCCCTGTCTCTGCTGAGCTGATGGTCCCTGCACACCCAGCTGAGCCAGGTTGAATTTACCCCCAAAAATAAAAGAATCTCTAAAAGCAAAAAAAAAAAACAAAAAAAAAAACATTCACAGTCTTCTGTTTCAGGGTCACTGACAAAATGGCTGGATCAGCTTATGAAGGTGTGCAAAGAGAAGGGCAAGGTGTGGCCGGGGGGGTACAAGGTGGTTAGACATGATAGACCACGTTTCAGTGAAACTGTAAACCAGAGGTGTGGCAACTTCTGCCATCGCACTTATCAACGCCTGAGGGAATATACTGCCCAAAAGTTCAGCTGTACATTTAAACGGTGATTTAACAAATTAAGCAAAACATAAAAACGCAATTTAATAATCAGATGCTCACAACAGAGAAACACTGTTATATCCAAGTGGACTAGAATTTATTCCTTTGTGCATGCGGAGAAACTACTTTTCTTTGAATGAATAGAAAAGTTCATATGAAATTAAAACTTCCCTTTTTATCAGCATTTCCAGTAATTCTGTATGGCAAGCATTTTAAGGAATGTAGGATCTCCTACATCAGGAAACATGGCACAATGAGAGAAGGTATGTCTCTTAGCTTCTACTTGCAATTTTCTTGCAAGTAGCTTGGATGTAGCATCACTCACTACATGCTTTTTAAAGTACAGTGGCTTTCCCCTCATTTTCCTCTGGTTTACTTCAAAGGCAAATGTTCTCTAACTTATAAGTCAAATTATATGCTCTTAGTCTCTTAGGCTGACGGCAACTCCTATAATCCAACTGGCACGCAGTTCATGTCGGTACTAGATTCAACTGAAGTACAAATGTGTAAATATATAGCTACACATTCCAGTTTCTATATTGCTTAAATCAGAGGTATTGTGACTCTTCTAACTTGCTGGTATAAAAGGGTACAGGGCAATGCAATTACTTTTACTTCTCGCACTTTCAGGCCAGTGTCAGTCCTTATTCTGTAGGGAAGAAGAGGAATTAGCCTGGGAACACGTCAACAGATTTTCAAAGCGAGGACAAGAGGTAACAATCAGTTCAATTGGTTTCTTCTGTTCTCTGTACAAACTACATCACTCACCTGGCACTTCATTTTTTTTCTCCTGGTAGACAGTGCAGGTGAAGGCATATCTGAGGGCAATGGCAGCAAAGAACATTTCAATGCAGATGATAAAGTTCTGCCAGCCTGCTGCCACAGTGCCGGCACCGACCTCTTGTCCATCGATGAAAAGCGCATTGGGAATAACGCCACAGCGCTCCAGGATGGCGAGGACCATTCCTTTAAAAAGACAACATTTTATGACGAGTTTGTATACTTCCATATGCTGATAAAGAGTAAAAAAAAGGAAGAAAATGAGCTTACCTTGCCAGAAGGATAAGAAGATGACAGATTTAATTGTGAGAAATTTGAGCACTGGTTCATATGGCCTGAGCAGGTCACTTGTTGCGAAGTAGAAAAGGAAAAGAGCGTAGAGGGCCAGGCTGACTGAAAAGTTGTAGATGATTGTGATATAAAGGTATCCTCCATTCACACTGCACAGAAAGAGAGTTGGAAGAACCGCATAGTAAATTTCCAAATATATTTTCTCTGTTGGTGATCAAGATTTCGACAGTGTCTACTTATTCGTATTTTGACTCCTTCAGATCTTCAAGCTGAGTGAAAAGTAGCAGCTTAAATTTGAGGACATTTCAGCCATATTGCATCTTTTTGTCCTCTTCTTTGAACAAGTTAAGGCTTGTATATACACAGCCTTCTTATTTCTAGGATGCATCCAGTAAACAGGCATTTTTGATTGTGTGCCTGCCTTTTTACCCTTTTTGCATTCTACAGAGCCTCTCTGAGGATTCAGCTGTGACTACACTAATTACTCCCATGCAGTATATCGTGCACGGTTGGCTGAAAGCGTATAAGTAAACAATCTGTGAATCATTATGGCCTTGCTGCAGAGCCTAAAGAAAGATGTGAAGAAAGACACTTATTTCTGACTGCCATTTCTCCTGTTGAAGTATATGAAGAAATAAGAAGAATTTAATTAAGTCTATCTTTAAACTTCACAAAAAGCGGGTGATGATATAAAGCAGATCGGATACTTCTATATAAAGCCCTCATTGAACTCTGTGCTTCATTTTGAAACACACAGCTGAATCTTCAGAAAGAGAGTGAATTGAGAGGTGCAGAAGAGCACCTGAAAATAAGTCAGGCAGAATTTATGGCCTGAAGATTTTATAGCTTTTGATTACATGCTAAAGCTAATTTTATTGAATATATTACCCCCTCTTTATTCTGTTAAAAACCTTATTGGCACGTGTGAAGCACTGAAGTATGCCGTAATTAAACCTGTCTGTCTGCAATTTATCCCCAGCTTTTGTATCACTTGACAGACAAAGTAAAAAAATGAAATGAAGCAATGCTTCTCCTCTAAGTGTAACATAAAAAGAATGAAGGGCTTTTATCTTAAAATACTACATTTTGGGGGAAGCAATGCAGTTACTTTAGTACATATAGGCAAAAGCTTTACTCGCGGCCTTATCAACAATACCCATGAAACTGTGATTGTGGCAATACATGTGACACAGCTGGGACAAATGCAGCAGGGCACCTGTAAAGTTTTTACCCATCACTTTCAGCTTAAAATAAAACCTTTTAATTCAAATATTTTCATCGTGCCAACTGTGAAGAGGTGATATAATTATCTCCATTTCCAAATTGTCCCCATGCACATAAACAGAAAACAAGCCTTCTGGAAATGATGTGGAAGCATATGATACGTGGAGAAGGAAATGCAAAGAGAGGTGGTGCTCACTTAAAATCTCCATCATGATATTTGCCAAAGGCCTGCAGGATGATGGTGATGACTGCCATGATGGGTTTGACAACACAGAACTGGAGAGTCGCCTGAAGAAAAAATTTGTAATTCCGAATGAGACATCAAGAAATGCCAAACAGGGATACTATGAAGGAGGATATCAGTATCTGTTTACACATCTGATAGATGTAAACAGTGTGTCATATTCCCAATTCCTTCAATGTTATCAGCAGTAATTTTCTCACCTAAACCAGGTACTTGTTTCCATTATATATTCTATACACTTTCACAACAATGAAAGTTATTGTTTGTATTTAGTACAACTATTAAATATATAACCTAATATAATTGCAAAAAACAGCTAAGCTGCCCAACAACAACAAAATTAATCCCCTGACATGGCAATAAACAGGTTAAAAGACAAATCACCGTTTTATGAGGGGTTATGCACGGGACCATTTCTTGGCTCTGAAAAACAACTTCCTGGAATCTCTTATGGTTGCTGGGCAATTGCTCAGAGCCAAGAAACTGCCTTGCAACGTCCTCCCATAAAACAGCAAATTGTTTTTAAACATCAGTTTCTGTGCAGATTTATCATTTCCAGTCTTTGAACTGAGCTGACATTAAACTGACAGATACATGACTCTCAGCAACAAAACAAACAGGCATATTTCATAAAATGAATCATTATTGTAATTATTAAAAGACTTAAAACACATTACTGCTGTAAAACATTTCATTCTTTGGTTAAATTAACCTACAGGATACATATGTTTTAATGTTGATATAGATGGGAGGTGGAGGGAACAACAAAGAAGGCACAGGATGGAGACCTGCATGCAATATAAGAGTGAAGAACAGGTGCCCTCTGTGTTGTGTATTGAAGCCAGAACTAACCAATTTGAAAGAGGTTGCTCTAAACTCCCATCACTGCTGCTACACTTGAAAGCAATAGACCAGGTCTTTGTAACTTGAGGCATTTTTAGAATGTCCAGTGACAATGGTCGGCTTGGCAAAATGGCATCAATAATCGTTTATAACACTGATTTACTTTGAAGCTTAAGTACCAGCACTCTTCGCCTACCCTATGCTTATTCTAGTAAAAGCTTGTCACTCACAATATCCTCAAAGCAAATAATTTGCATGATACTACCCGTCATGCTTGATATTCAAAACAAAACACACACCTATAGATTGCAGTGGATTAAAAGTCAACCATGGTTTCTGCTTCAAATTAATTCAGTCAGTAAGTGCATCCATGCAATCCAGAGTCTTCACACATCTTGTCATAAACTTAAATACGTAGATAAGATACATGTCAGAGTGGATTGCATGATACATATGTAAGATGTGGGGGACATTGTAATTCTGCATGTTTTTTCAGCTTCACTAACAACTCTAGTTAAACTGGGGCATCAAAGGGTTGTGTAATTTTGGGATAATGTGCCCATCTGTCACTACATTTCACTTTTCCCATTTTAATAGTAACCTTTTCCAAGACAGTATGAAATCATGTTTCATGGACATAACAGATTCTTAATAACAGCAGCACCCATCTGCTTAGTGTAGTACTGACAGACCTCAAATACTGATCTCCTCAAAACAAAGAAAGCATGAGCAAGATGAACACTTTATTACTGTTGTTTCTTTACAGTCTTTACATGTTAAATGCTACACTATCCTGTCTAGCTAGTCAGTGAGTCTATTTCCTGTTTGGTGCTGACCATGTAGATTTCATACTACACACTAGAAGTACGACAAGATTGAATCAAAACAGTAAAGCTGCAGACACAAAAATATAGTGAAGTGAAATGTGTTGTGAAGCTCTGCAAAGCCCAGGGAAGCTGAAGATTTATGTTATTCCTCTGCCAACGCACTGAGATGGAGGTATGTTTTCAGAGCATTTTGTTTGTCTGTCAGCAGGATTACACAAAAAACTACTAAGCTGAATTTCATAAAACTTGGTAGAGAGGAGGACAATGGGCAAAGGAAGAAGCTTTCATTTTGGAGCAGATTCAGACATTTAAAATTCTAAAATAGGGCAATAAGCTTTGGTAGAGGATTCGCTCGTGGAGGATCACTTAATGTCAGCATAATTCAACTTCTGATTCCAAATTCACACGTTTGATAGAATTTTAAGTACAGCAACCTATTAAAAGTATCAAACTGCAAAATTTTGTGGGTCATACCAAGTTTTACTGCCCTTTATTTATTGTTTATTTGGAAGCAAAACAGCCGCACTTCACATCCATGGGATTTTACTTATGCTCAGTTTCAAGAAAATTATTCCCCAAAGCATCCTACAATAAGATAAATGACTTAAAACTGAAATGTCATCGAACAGTTTAGGATGTAAGAGCAGCTTATCCTCTAACCTTATCTTCAAGAAACACCATGACTCCAGGCTGCTTTTTCATATCAGTGTTTCATTTGTTAAACCCTCTTATGATCACACACTGCCGCTTTCTCAAAATGTGCGAAGAATTTTAATGCTTTTTACCCCCGCAAATATAGATCGAGGCCTATCAGATCTCATGTTCTGCCAGTTTAAGTACTTTCTTGTAAAGAAACCTGAAGTTCTCGCTCAACAAGAACACACCAGTGTTTTTTTTTTAAATTTGGAACCACAACATTATGTGATCAATATGAAGTGCTTCAGTAATTTTGTTTGAATAAATTAATACGTATGGCAGCCGCTAAAGGTTGTTTGAAATCCTCTAGGCCTACATATCACTGACACACAACAAATCACAAAAAATACTGGAGTTTTTGTGCAATGTTATCATTTCAAGCTCTTTCCCAGGTCTATTAAGCTTATATTTTTGCTCTGTTTGTCTTGTCTTAACTGACCTCTCATACAAAATTATCCTTTTTATACCTTTACTATAAACATAACTTGCAAGGTTTTCCTTTTAACATTGAACAAACATTTCATGGAGGATTTCTGTCAAGTTACAATCACTCTTTATCACTTGATTCTTAATTAAAGAAAAATTTTGATTTTATGCATTTTGTTTTGAAGACATAGCTTTCAGTTCAAATATCCATCAGTGTTAGACTGGAAGCTTGAGCAGCATCCCAAGACACTGGGATGAAGCACTGCACTGACAGCTCATATCATCTCTCTGTGTTTATTATCAAGCTGCTTTCACCTGGCCTCGATTGCTTTTGTTTTCCTTTTTGTAACCAATGGATGTTATCCTCTGAAAAAAAAAAAAAAACACACAGCCAATTATAACAGCTGTCATTTTTAAGCAGCCTGGAGACTTGAAGAGAATAATAACTCAGAGTGAAGGGGGGGTTTTTTTGTTGCTTTTCTTGATGTATTCTTGTTTTTACTTTGTGCGAGTTTATTTCAGAGGCCCAAAGGAGCATTTTTAGAGCAGAGATAAAAGGATGATTGAAGCTCACCTGTTTGCAGAATCTTAAAAAGCCAATGGAGTAGCTCATTCCAACGAGGCAGCAGGTACCATACATACAACTTGATCTGTCAAATCAACAGAACATGAGGAGCTTTTAAGACACGTCAATACTGAAATGTCAGATAACAAACTCAAGTAAGAAATACAAAGATATTTTTCAAGCAAAAACTCAAGACATTCATTCATTCAAGCCTCTGTGAAGATTTTCCATTTTATCCATCTGTATTTTAGATTGGGAACTGAGTATATTTAGGTTTTGGACCAATGCTTTGACAGAACAAGACATTTGAAGATATCACCTTGGGTCATGGGGAACTATATACACCGATCAGGCATAACATTATGACCACTGACAGCTGAAGTGAATAACACTGATGATCTCTTCATGATGGCACCTGTTAGTGGGTGGGATATATTAGGGAGCACATTTTGTCCTCAAAGTTGATGTGTTAGAAGCAGGAAAAATGGGCAAGCATAAGGATTTGAGCGGGTTTGACAAGGGCTGAATTGTGATGGCTAAATGACTGGGTCAGAGCATCTCCAAAACTGCAGCTCTTGTGGGGTGTTTCTGGTCTGCAGTGGTCAGTATCTATCAAAAGTGGTCCAAGGAAGGAACAGTGGTGAACCACCGACAGGGTCATGGGCGGCCAAGGCTCATTGATGCACGTGGGGAGCGAAGGCTGGCCCGTGTGGTCCGATCCAACAGACGAGCTACTGTAGCTCAAACTGCTGAAAAAGTTAATGCTGGTTCTGATAGAAAGGTGTCAGAATACACAGTGCATCACAGTTTGTTATGTATGGGGCCTGGTCTGATGAATCGCTTTTTCTTTTACATCATGTGGATGACCGGGTGCGTGTGCGTAGCTTACCTGGGGAACACCTGGCACCAGGATACATTATGGGAAGAAGGCAAGACGGCGGAGGCAGTGTGATGCTTTGGGCAATGTTCTGCTGGGAAACCTTGGGTCCTGCCATCCATGTGGCTGTTACTTTGACATGTATTACCTACCTAAGCATTGTTGCAGACTATCATGGAACACCCTTTCATGGAAATGGTATTCCCTGAATACTGTGGCCTCTTTCAGCAGGATAATGCGCCCTTCCACAAAGCAAAAATGGTTCAGGAATGGTTTGAGGAGCACAACAACGAGTTTGAGGTTTTGACTTGTCCTCCAAATTCCCCCGGTCTCAATCCAATCGAGCATCTGTGGGATGTGCTGGACAAACAAGTCTGATCCATGGAGGCCCCACCTCACAACTTATAGGACCTGAAGGATATGTTGCTGACATCTTGGTGCCAGATACCACAGCACACCTTCAGGGGTCTAGTGGAGTCCATGCCTTGATGGGTCAGGGCTGTTTTGGCAGCAGAAGGGGGACCAACACAATATTAGACAGGTGGTCATAATGTTAGGCCTGATCGGTGCATATAATTTTAACAAACAGTGCAGTCTTAATGCCCATTGTTAATGACAGTTGTTAAACTTTAAACTGGATCTTTTTAAACATACTCCTCAAAGTTATTCTGGTCTGACACTGTCCCATAATGACAGAGACAATTACTTCAGCTCTTGTCAAAATCAAAATGAAATTAATTTTACTGACTGAATATTCTCTGTGATGAATACCAATTTTCCAATCTGTTTCAACAGCGCAAATCTGGACCAAGTATAAAATCATATGCAACTTTGTTGGGTGGCATTAGAACTATATGGGTCTACAGCTTTGCAGTACACATGTCCAAGCTCTGAACCACCAGACTATACAAAATGCCATTTCTTACATTATTAACATTATATATTATGTTAGAATACTTAGAATACAAAAGCACTCCAATGCTTTCAAATCACTTGCAAATAAGAGCATGGACTTTCAGTAAAAATACATTCAAATTGAGAAGAAACAAATTGGGATTTTCATATAGACTTACAAAGTTGATATGTATAAGAATTTAAGACTTTGTGTTTCAGCTGCTCAGTTATGACAACAATCATAACCATTGTGGTCAGTATTTAGATCTAAATTAATATTTAGATCTGTTTAAGACTCCCAAACTATAATTAAGGTTAAGGGTGAAAGAGCACAATTATCATGTTTTTGAAATCTTTGGAAGTAAAAAAAAGAAGTAATTCAAAATAGAATTTCCTTAATGTCATTACTATATTGAAGAAACAAGACATCTGTCTCAATAAATACTGATGTTCAGTATTTACAATATGACTAGCTTAATGTGGCGCTATTATAAACTTACCAGCCAGTTCATTAGGTACCGCTTTTAAACTGCTTGTTAACTCAAATATCTAATCAATCAATGACATAGCAGCAACTCAGTGCATTTAGGCATGTAGACATGGTCAAGATCACCTGCTGAAGTTCATCTTCTCTTCTTCATTCGAGCACCAGAATGGAGAAGAGAAGTGATTTAAGTGACTTTGAATGTGGCATGGTTGTTGGTACCAGCAGCTGGTCCAAGTATTTCAGAAATTGCTCATCTGCTGAGATTTTCCTGCATAACCATCTCTGGGGTTTACAGAGAATGGTCAGAAAAATAAAATATCCACTAAGCGGCAGTTCTCTGGGTGAAAATGCCCTGTTGATGCCAGAGGAGAATGGCCAGACTACTTTAAGTTGACAGAAAGGGAACAGTAGATCAAATAACCACTTGTTATAACCAAGATATGCAGAAGAGCACCAGGTGCCACTCCTGTCAGCTAAGAACAGAAAACTGAGGCTACAATTCACACGGGCTCACCAAAATTAGATAACAGAAAATTATTAAAATGCTGCCTGATCTTATGAATCTCGGTTTCTATCATTCAGATTGTGGGGTCAGAATTTAATTTAAACAACATGAAAGCATGGATCTATCCTGCCCTGTGTCAATGGTTCAAGCTGGTGGTAGCGGTGTAATGGTGTGGGGGATATTTTCTTGGCACACTTTGGGCCCCATAATATCAACTGAGCATCGTTTAAACGTCTTGGCCTATCTGAGTATTGTTGCTGACTATGTCCATCCCTTTATGACCGTAGTGTATCCATCTTCAGATGGCCGATTCCAGCAGGCTAATGTGCCACTGAGTTTCTATGGAAATCCTAAAGGGTGAATGATTCTTAAAGAAGATAAGTGCTATGCATCTTGTCTTCATCAGCTATGTCAAGCAATACTATCACTTAACAGGGCTCAATATTAGTGTCTGCACACTCTTGAGAAACTGGCCAAGACCAGCTGCCCTATGGCTGAGTCAGCCATAAACACAGCTTATAAAGACTGGGTAAAAGCAGAGAGACAAAGAGAACCCTCACCTATGAACAACGCAGCAGTTTATTGGCAGCACTGTCACCATGCTATTCAAACTAAATGCTAATTCAAGGCCAGAAAATGCACTTTGCACCTTTTGGGATCATAAAAAAAAAAAAACTACAGTTGGCTCCAGTTGAGCTAATGTATTTATTACTTCCAGGTCAACATAATATTTAACACTGAAAAGCTTTCCATCATGTACATGTAACATAGAACTGAGAGCACTCACTGTATAGGCTTCCCTCGAATCTCTGACATGATTGCACTCTCTCCTCCCAAATACTCAAAGGACAGGCTCAGGAAATTGTAAATGACAAAAGCTGTAACACAAAAAGAAGAGTTATTTTTCTTTTTACCCAATGTCGAACATATTTCACTGAATAATTTAAACTGTAGGATAATTTTCCATCACCCTAAAGTATAACTTCACCGAAAAGGTCAAATAATTTTAGCGGAAAAAACTTTCACATGATAAAAAATAATTAGTCCTACATTTTGTAACAATAAATGTTTTAGTCCTTACATTAAGAAGCTTCTAAGGGTTCTGTGACTTGGAAATCCCTTCCTAATCCTTTGTTGCTATTTAAAGAGGGATTAAATGAAGCTAATGCAGATGGTGTCCAGTCAAGAGAAGGTTCATTATGTTTTAGCCGTAGCCGCTGGTGGTACTCCAGTCTTCCTGCTTCCTGATGCACTGCACTATCAATCAGCCACAAAATTGGCCTGCAAACTGGAAACTAATCTCTTGAATAATGCATTTCCTATTTTTCTTCTTTCTCAAATTACTTGTAATCCATTTTGCATATGATTCACCTTTGCCACCGGTGAAGTGCTTTAGTTTCAAAACTTCAATTCATAATTACAGTTACATTGTAAAAAGCGGCTACTCTACCTAACTGCCACCTAGAGAACAGGGTTTAAATTATATTTGCATATTGGGAGTTGCTGCAGGATTTTCAATATCAAACTAAAATAAATTATCCTGCCTAAAAGATACAAACACTGCAAAGCAGGGTACCAAAAAAAAAAAAATGGATGCTCCTACTCATCCTAGAAATGTAACACCTGAAATAATGAGGTCTACCCACATGAGAACAATGACTGCTATGAAAAACTAGTATGGTTACTTCCTTGTGTTTCTAGTCCTGGCAGCCATATAAAAGATGAGGGCAGGGTGACAGCAAAGGCTGTCCATAAAGGACACCATCAGCCACAGTATTAGTACTTGTTATACTTACCTTCATAGCAGTCTCGAACAGAATCAAAGTAGACATAGTACTGGTCGTTGCTGATGAAAAGAAGGCTGAGCCAAGAATCAAAGGCATAAACTGGCACAATAAACAGGATGCGGATGATGTAGCGCTGCTCATTTGGGACGGTGTAGGATCGAAGATGTGTATAGATCTACAATGAAAATATACACAAAGCATATGAGAATCCTCCATTGTGCAACTAAAAAACAGGTTATTAGGAGTAATACAACTTAGTCTTACAGATAATTTTGATTTTTCATTAACATGAAGCTTATTTTCACAATTCATTATTTATAAAGTCTCAAAATTACTTCTTATCTGGCCAAAGAAAACACTCCATTTACATTCATATAAATGAACTACAAAGCAGAAAATCATCTGTCGCAAATCAAGAATAGAATATACAGTATGCCATTTATTACTTTTCGCATTTTAAATTGACTGATAAATTCATTAACAAACTATTTCAGCTTTCGAAAATGTGTCTAAATTTGACTTTAAGTTAAAAATGAATTAATTAATCCAAATTTAAAATAATGAGCAAAGACACTGAGAAAAAAAGCTCGTCTATAATGAATGAATCATTTAAACACTCGCATAAAGTGTGTGAACAACTAGGCTAACGACATCCACATAAGGAGTGAGCACTTAGCAAAACTAGAGTCCAACCGATTAATCAAGACTGGAGGCGTGGATTAGAGCTCTGCCACAAACAAACCATTTGCTACTCACAAACAGCATCTGTTGATATTTCTTTATCCGAACAGTCACCAGACTTATGATCATGAACTGCATTTGCATAAACATGGAAAGGGTTAAAATTTACTAATAGGTTGTCTTTAAGTGGAGATAATTTAGTACTGTGGTTACTTTCCCTAGAAGTGGGTGGCAAGATTGAAAAACACCACTAAGTTTTAAATACTAAATGTCTGTATGTTATTAGCTTAAATTCATTATGTTTATCTATAACAGTGACATAAGATCATGACATGCAGATCATATCACATTTTATGACCAGTTATTGTAGGAATCCAGGTAATTCCATAGGGCTCAAATGCTTTTTTTAAATCACCGTATACTGTAACTCACCATTTTTGAATGTCTTTTGATTTTCAAGTTAGTACTTTATGTTTAAGTGTTAACTTTTTCAGTTTATCATATGCCCTTTGTAGAGAATGAGAAAACAGCAGTGATAATTAATTTGTTTTTCTACAGAAGAGAAACAATATAAGCCATAAGACTGTAAACACTAAAATGTCAACTTTCTGAGAGCAACCATATCATCTTTTTCTTTTTAATCTGGATGGTATTATTTCTTGCCACATTTTATCTTGCCCTGACTGTTCTGTCTACCACAATGAAATACTAGAATAATGTTGTCTAGAATAAATAGAGATTACCCAACTCCCATTTTAATGACCTCCTTCAAAAACATTCCTGACTCAAAGTTACTGACCACACCTTACATTGTACAACTTTTACTTAACAATATGATCAGTAACTGGACTTTGTTTTAATTTCATTTTATTTCATGTGACATGGTGCATCTGGCAACATTCACATCACATGGCAGACAGTTCAGCTGTAGTTTTTAGACTTTATATAAGAATATCACCTGACAGGACAGTTTTAGAGCAATGAGTCATGTACAAACAGTGAATCACTTTTTTGAATTACTACTAAAATTTATTATTGGTAATAAGGTTAAGAAAGTGACCTTTTTCATTCTACTATCGAGAAAACAAAGCACAGTATGACTTATATGCAAGTACGATCTATGTTCATAAAAATGTGAATTGTTCCTTTTAGGACTCTAAGGTGATGTAATGCTACCACACAAGTATTGTCTTGTACCATCAAGATTAAGAAATCCACAGCAAAGATGCTGCAACATTAAGCAATTGGGAAATATGGTGCAGATATATTTGCAGATATGACAGTTTGTATCACTGCACTTCAAATTAATACATTCTTGTCAAACTCATACACATAGGAGCAATTCAGCTGAACAAATGCCAGCATTTATACTCATGATATGAGATTAAAATGATCTTCTGTAGACTATATGGAAAACTTTGCTCACATGTTCCATGACAATGCCATTAAAAGAACAGAGTGCTTAATGTGTAGTTAAACAATGGCTGTTAGGAGTAATACAACTTTAGTAAGGCTGCAACGTCACTTGACTTCAAAATTAACTTTTACCTGGACAACAGTCAAAAACAAAATATATTCAGTTAACATTCATATAAACCAAATATAAAGCAGAAAATCATCTATGTTGCAGGTCTAGAACAAAATATACAGTATTTGGCATTTTAATGTATTACTTGTCACAATAAAATTATTAAGCAAATCATTTCAGCTTTTACTTTGACAGTTTACATGTTCATTGTTTTAAAAGAACTGAAAATTTTCTATTGCCATTTTAATTTAAAATTATTGTAATTAATCAACTCTGAGCAACAATTTGGAAATGGGAAAAAGTTCCTCATTTAAATTTATCATTTAAACATTCACATGGTACACTTAAAAAGTGTCTAAACAAGTAGTCTAACAACATCCACATAAGCATATTGGAGTAAGGAGTTTGCAAAGGTGGAGTTCAATCAATGAAACAAGACTGGAGATGTGGATTAGAGCTACTCTGACTTAAAAAAAACAAAAAAAACCCAAAAACAAATGTGTTTCAGGTCTTTGGTGGGGAGGGCAGGGCTCGTCAGTGCCAACTCGGAACACCTGGGCCCTGTGTCCCCAGACTATAAATCTGGGGCTGGCACTCTCTTCCTCCCTCCTGCTCCTGCTTGTCATCATGTCCTGCATGGCACTTGTTTTATTTATTTTGGGTTTTTTACTGCATTTACAACACTTACATAAATCTCCCTACATCCCTGATCCCACTGATTTGCACACCTCATTTGTTTCCATTTCTGTTGTTTAAATTTTGCTTAATAAATAATGTTTAACTGGGCAAACGGTGTGTCCACCTTTTTGTCATGGCCTTACGAGCCAGGTTGTGACAAGAGACACAAACAAACCAAATCTGGTACTCACAAAGAGCATCCATTAATATTTCTTGATCAGAACAGTCAGTAGACTTATTATCATGAACTGCATTTGCATAAACATGGAAAGAGTTAAGATTTACTAATCAGCCCAGTTAGACAGGTTGTCTCTAGGTGGAGACCATTTAGTACTGTGAGCACTCTACCTAGAGGTGAGTGCTAAGCTACAAAAGCACAACTAAGTTTTAAGTGCTAATATGTGTTGTATGTTACTGGCTTAAATTAACTGCGTTTGTCTATATTTGTGACATAGATGAAGATCACAACATATTTTATGACCATTATTGCAGAAATCCAGGTAATTCCACAGGGCTCACATACTTTTTCTTGTCATATGTCATGTATACTGATAACAAACTTAATAAAACTGTAACTCACTTTCTGAAAATGTCTTTGAACGAAGTTAGTGGTTTATGTGTGTGAACTCTTGCAGCTTATCAGACACTCTTATACTGATAATAACTAAGCAGTGTTCCTATAGAACAGAAATGACAAATCACAAAGAGTGAACACAGAAATGTCAAACCCTTGAGTGCAACCATATCATCTTTTTCTTTTTAATCTGGATGGTATTATTTTTTGCTGCATTTTATCTTGCCCTGACTGTTCTGTCTGCCACAGTGAAATACAGAAGTACAGAAGCATGTTGTCTAGAATGAAGAGAGATTATCCAACCTCCTTTACCCTCCCAGAACACTGAAAATTCAAAATTCAAAATTACTAACCACACCTTACAATGTAGAGCTCTGATTTAACTATATGATGCATAACTGGACTTTTTTTTCAATGAGCTGTTAAAAGTCTTAACCTATACTTTTAACACACGTGCACACATGCACACATTGTTGCCTCTATAACAACATGTAAACCAACACATGCACCATATGGCAGACAATTCAGTTATCATTCTTATCAGTGACCTTTAGCTTTTAGACAAAGTTTTACATAAAATTAACACCTGACAGAACAGTTATTACACCAATGAGTCACATTCAAATAGTGAATCACATTTATTGAATAATACTGGTAATAAAGTTAAGAAAGGGATTGTTTTTTTTTTTTAATCTACTCTCAAATAAAGCACAGGTCTGTTAGATAATTATAGGAAAGTGTGAGGAAAGTTCTTTCATTCAGGGCTCTTAGGTAATGCAATGCTACCACATAGCCTGTCAAGATTAACAAATCCACAGCAAAGCTGTTGGGAAATATGGAACAGATATTTTTCAACAGTTTGTATTACTGCAAAGTTATAGAATGAACACATTCCTATCCAACTCATACTCACAGGGTCTCTTCAGCTAAACAATTAACAGATTTAATTGAAAAATCAGTCAAATTATCTCCCCAGTATTACTGCTGAAAATGGATGCACTCATGCATAAAGAGCTCTAAAAATGCAGTGCTTATTAAAGAATAAAGACCAAGATCATTTCCTGGTAACAATTCAAGATTCATTCTTCATAAAAAGACCATTTAAAAAAAAAAAAAAAAAAAAAAAAAAAAAAACAAAAAAAAAAAATACCCC
>VUQS01034449.1:0-19808 GCA_015108495.1 Heterochromis multidens | reverse complement strand
AGTTAGTGGCAACACACATACAACAACTTTCCTCTTATCATTTGGTCTTGACCAAAAATTAATAAAAAAAAAAAAAAAAAAATAAAAAAAAAAAAAAAAAAAAAAAAAAAAAAAAAAAAAAAAAAAGAAGGACTAGCAAATTAAATCTCCCCGTCAACCCAGACACTTATGACTCAGTCAACTGTGTATGAGAGGCAATCCAGCTAATCACACCAAGCCCAAGTCAGTTTAGCCTAATAACTCTCTCAAGAGACAAAAAAATAAAAATATAATTATTCCAACTCAAATCATACCACCTCCAATATTTAGTGTGATTGTTTTTTTATCTTATTTAATTGTAGACTAGATAGCTTCAAGTTTTGGAAGGTTACTGAAGACTTTAAAACAATAGCTCGGGCATTAGAAAATTGTGATGAGAATTGTTCACAATTTTGCAGCATTTGAAAAGACAAATCAATTCCAGTCACTTGAGAAAATAACTGACAAATTACCTGATATAGAAAATAATTTCAACTTCACCTTAAGACAAGCACACAGCTAAATAATCAGGAGGACTTTCTCTACATTAAATTAGCTATAACCTTTTGCAGAGCATAACCAGGAATACCTCAGAGATACCCTTTTTGGTCATTTTATCACTAATTTATGCAAAGTTAAAAGATGAGTGCTCTGACGGCACTGGTGTTTATGACGGTCCTTCAGTGTACATAGTAACAGGCGTGTTTAAAAGCATTTTGCAGTGCTGTGAGAAATTGAGAAAATTGTTACTCATTCAAAATTTTTTACACATGAATGGGAAAAACAGCATGAATGGGTCTGAATGTTCAAAAATCTCACTTCTAGTGCTTTACTCAGTACATACCCATTTGAGGCTACATATTAAAGCCTGATTACTATGACGGTGGTGGCCATCTTTTCACTTCGCCTGATTACTGTGACGGTGGTGGCCATCAGTAGAGTATAGCAGAGTATAGACTGATGCCCTAAATTTGGTTTAAAACACAGAAAACCTATTTCCTTTCTGATTCTGCAAGTAAATTGTAGTTGTATGATGAAAAATGGCTTCAGGACACAGTATATATAAGGGCATAAGGAATACACAAATAACCTAGAACAGGACTGAATCTAAAGTTTATATTGTAGCTAAAAGAGTGCCACTTGCAACACATAATACAGTCGTAAAGCATGACATAAATTAAGCTCGATGTTCTTAATCCCAAAAGCTTCAAGTTGCAAAGGGACCAATAAGCCCACTACAAAAAAAAAAAATTAAAAAAAAGAGCCACCTTTCACAGATTGCTACTCCAAAATGCACTGGAAACATTATAGCAAAGGATCTAAGGTCATTGTCGATATGTGTTTAGTATTCAGAATGTGAGTTTAAGAGTCTATAGCAATCCTCTGGAGCAGAGTCAGACGAAACACCACCAGCATTGCAACACTACTCCTGCAGACCGTTTAATTCCCTCCTGTGCAACACAGAGGATGTCTGTTACAAGCCAGCATCCTCCCTGCGGAACACTTGTTGTTTATTTGTTCAATTAAGATGTCTTGCTGGCAAGTGTTTGGACAAACGTGTACTATATTAAAAAGATAGAAAACCAACTGGCTCGATACTGTGTCACAAATCCCTAAACACAGATTGTTTTTGGATCACTGAATGGAACATGCTAATGCTCTCCATGTCAAAAACGTATTTATCTATGTAAATAACATGTCTGTCATTAATTACACTACCTAATATAAATATGATACTGGTATAAATTACAGTCCAAGGATTCTGGATGGGTGCATAATCAGTATTTGGGCTATAAAATAATCATATAAGGGACTATTAAGGCTGGACAACAATGAACAGGAACACAAAACCCTCTTCCTTTATAATGCAGTAAATGTTATCCAAAAAAAAAAAAAAAGAAATCAGTTGATTTCCCTGCTGATGGTACACAGCACCCTTTGGCATTCACTATAAATGAAAAAACCCATAATGATTAGCTATCATCTCTGCACAGTGGGTACATCAACCACACACGTGGAAACCCTTATTTGCAGTAGTGATAAAATGGTTTCTAGGTAAAGGTAATCTGTGGTGAGCAATTTATTCGTCTTGGCCATGTTCTTCCCTCATACAGAGAGGGCTCACTGTGCATTCATTGTCCTGTAATAAGCTAGAGGATTTTTGTCAGTTTTAATCTAATAGTCATTCACAACTAAAAAGTACACAAACACACAAAGAAGTGAGGAAGTGCAAGCAAGTTAGGGACCTTAGTACTTGGCTGGGAATGAAGTAATACTTTAAAATTAGATAAGAAAGTGCCAGTGTGAGAACAAAAACAAATAAACAGTGTAAGCAGAGACACTGAACTCACTGCACTAATAAGCCTTTAGGAGGAGAATAATCTGTTTCTGTCCTCCAGCCAGGGAACTCTAACCCCTCTGTTCCTAATGTTACATTACAAGATGGTGGCAAGATGGAGAGCAAGTGAGCTGAACTTTCTTTTATTATGCATTTGCATCTTTAAGAGTGTGGTGCTTTGTGATGCAGCGACTTTAGTTCTTCTCACACTGGTATTTACAATGATTTACATCAAAGCTTTTTGTGAAACGGTGCAAACTCACCTGGTGACATGTTATGAGCAAGGCAGACCAGACGAATATCCCTGAGAGGACCTGGGCAATCACTGTGTTTAAAAAAATCCCATCCTCTATGATTGAGCCGTTGCCTGTTCTAATAATGGTCATATTGGAGATGTCTGACTTTTCTGGGTAAATTGGTGCGTCCAGGTAAACAACTGAATTATTTTCAGTTGACGAAGCCATGTCTTCTGAAGAAATGTTCATCTGAAACGGAAAGAAAACACAAGAAGTATGATTTATACAGATAGTATGGGCACACTTCCCCTGGGGATTTGACTGAGTGATTTTACATTACGCACAAGACAGAATAGTCAGTTGTTTAACTGACACTAAACAAGAGCTGCTATTTGTAAGGAAAAGAGACAAATGTGGTTCAAATGATCTTGTCGTCTCGTACCTTCTTTACTGTCAACAAAGAGCTCTCCTTGTCCCGGAGAGGGCGGAAGTAGCTTTATCGCGTTTAGAAGTCACTGTCCACAAGCCAAAGTTATACGACGCGCTTTGAGATTGAAATATTTTTTTCAAAACAGCTAAACGTGACAATTTAGTCCCATTTACAAACCGCTCGTCGACTTCATCCGCGACGCACTCAACAGGCTAGACTTCCTTGTTTGAGGCAGGTGTCTCACAGAGGTCGAAGTCCACACAGTCGGGGAGCAAAAGATAATTCTTGCTTCAAGAAAATACACAAATATTGCAGTAAACCCTGGAATTTATATGCGCAATCCCACTAAAAATATCAAATGTTTACAATAAACAGCAAAGATTTTAATGTATCCTTCCTTGGGTGGCGAATCTGAAAAGCTGTACAAATCAACAGGTTGGGCACAGGTGGAGGCTACACGTGACCTGGGTTCTAC
Organism: Heterochromis multidens; assembly: GCA_015108495.1. Classification (NCBI taxonomy): domain Eukaryota; kingdom Metazoa; phylum Chordata; class Actinopteri; order Cichliformes; family Cichlidae; genus Heterochromis; species Heterochromis multidens. The sequence continues at coordinate 16,311 of VUQS01034449.1, read as the reverse complement.
GCATGCCGTCATCACGTTGCTTCAGTGATACAAAGTGCGGCACATTTGCGTGGTGAACGCACACTGACTTGGGCAGAGAGCCGCATAGGGTTCACGATTTACTCAAAAGGAACATCAGGAACATCCAACCATGAGTGAGCAAATTATTTCATTCGCCAAGGATTTTTTAAGTGGTGCCCAATCAAGAGGGTGAAGCTCCTCCTTCAGGTCCAGCATGCCAGCAAGCAGATCACAGCAGATAAGAAGTACAAGATCGCACGGGATGAGGTTGGCAGGGTTTTCTTCAAGGGAGCCTGGACCAACACACTCAGAGGCATGGGTGGCGACTTGGGGCTGGTGTTGTATCATGAGATGAAGAAGATCATCTTATTCTTCACGTTGTCACATCGCTGTCCAGTTTAATAACTTTCCATTACTATGGGCTCTGTCTTCTGCCTTCTTTATTGGGGGAAAGTAATCCAATCAAAATAATGTGCAATATGTAAATTAGGATTCCCCTAGGGGAAATTTTTTATTTTTATATTTGAATGTGATAAACCATTATCAGTGCACAATAGCTACAAAAAAAAGTGTTTTGACACCCGTGATCAATAATTACGGTAAACCTTTGACATTTTGTTGTGTTCCTAATCAACCTCACTGACAAAACTGATTTACAAAGTGTGCCAGGTGTTAGGTGAGAAGTGGAGGGTTGGCTAGACAAATATTTCAATCATATCTATAGCCAGTGACTTCACAATGCAGACAGTTTGTTGGGGAAAAAAGTACAAGTTTCGATTTGATATGGCATCACCAAACCAAGGTATTATTACATATTATAACATAGTATCACAGAAAATGTGTGTAAAAACAAACTTGAAACCCATTTTTCCCCTTGTAAAGTCAGATCAAAGATGAGATTTACACAAATGTTAAAGATTCAAAATGCACTTCATGGCTTTCATCTTTTACTTAGCGTGATATACTGAGAGCAGGGGTGCACCAGTTATAAACAAGTTTGAAAAGCTCTGCTAACATGTTTGTGTTTCTCAGTGAGGAGTATCTAAAGTCCAATCCCAGTGTCCACACACAGACTTTAAAGCAGTTCCTACAAATTTGTGCTGGTGTAGAACTGATCCACTGTCAAATCATTAAGAGCATCAGCAAGGAGAGGGGTGTGGGCTGGCATACTGCTTTCTGCTTCTGCTCTGCTGCATTTTGCATGCAAATATAGTACTTTGTACTCCATAGTATTTTTTTGTAAAGCTTTATTAATTATGTTGCAGATTTTAAAATATAAATCTATTATACTGTATTATTATAAAGCTAACCACCAGTTTGAAAGTCAGTAAAATCCTCTCCAGTTGCAACATTAAAGTGATCTACACATTAATAATCAATGCACTGATGTTTTGCCTGCCTTGTTCTTGATCCCTCCTATTAAACCACATTGAATTAAAATCATGGAAATCTCTGCATGCAAAGTTACATGAAAGAACAGGAAATCAGAGGAATGCAACATGTGCTTCATTATGCTGTGTTTTGCTTAATGATGATGTTTTGACAAAAATGTATTTAAAAAATGAATTTAATAATGTATTAACTGATTTAATAACAATCACGCCTTGTCCCTTTCTGCAAGTAAGCAAGACAGTGTTGGTCCATTAGGTTACTTGGCCATGAAGACAATAAATAAAAATAAAAATAAAAGGCAAATAAAAAATAAAAATTTAATAAAAGACAATGTAAAATAAATAGTCACAAACTCACAATAGTAAAACACATGTTCCGGCCTCATTATCAAGGTAAGATCATGTTTTATGTCAAAAAGTACTATCTCATTCCTGTTCATACCATTTTAAGCCCTTATAAACTCACAACTTGTGGTTGAACATTCAGAAAATAGTTCCAGTGTGTTTTCCTAATCACTTCTCCTTGACCTCAATGGAAAATGTCATTAGGACAATGAGAATATAGAAGAAAATAGAAAATAGAAGCATGGTCCTCAGAAAATCTGTCTGCTTTAGGCTACTTGATAATGTGACAGAGGATATTGTTGATGTGACCCATTTAAATTAATGCAGGCTGTATAAACGTGGATAATGAAAAATATCACCAATGAAAAAAATTACCAGTAAACATGCAAATTACTGCGGTGTTTTCCATCTTCCATAACTTGCTTATAGCCGAATATATTTTTAATTTGCAACAAGTTGTTTAACCCACAGGCAAACTATGAATACTACAGCACTTCATTAAAATCTGCTGGTTATGATGTTGTTGCTCTGTGTGAAACACTTTGTAACATGGGTTTAGGAAAGTACCTTACGATACTGCTCATAAATTCACTCATGATGCATTCAACAGGCTAGACTTCATTATTTAAGGCAGGTATCTCAGAGAGGTCAAAGTTGACACCATGGGATGAGGGTGGCAAGGCTTTCTTCAAGGGAGCCTGGACCAACACACTCAGAGGCATGGGTGGCGACTTGGTGCTAGTGTTGTATGATGAGATAAAGAAGATCATCTAATTGTCACATCACTGTCCAGTTTGGTTAATAACTTTCCATTTCTAAGGGCTCTGCCTTCTGCCTTATTTATGGGGAAAAGCTAATTAAACTAAATGAATATAGTAAAAAAATTTGTTTTGATACCAATCATGAGTAATTATGTTAAATTTATGAAAAAAAAGTTTAGAGACTTTAGCAGATCACAGCTCAGTTATAAGCAAACACAACAGGTACACCTACATGTGTGTAAAAAATTACAAACCATTTTTCCTCTTGTAAAGTCAGATCAAAGGTAAGGTGATATTCTTAGATGGACTTAGATGAATGCTTAAGTGCACTTCATGGTTTTAATCTTTTACTTAGCTTGACATACCAGCAGCGTGGGTGCGCCAGTTGTAAACAAGTTTGAAAAGCTCAGCTAATCTGTCTCATCAACGAGGAGCATCCCTGTGCAAAGTTACATGAAGGAACAGGAAATTGGAGGAATGCAGCATGTGCTTTATTAGGTTCCATCTCTAGTTTATTCATTAGTCATTTCTTTAGATGTTTTGCTTTAACAAAAGTTAAAAAATTAAAAATTACTTCTTGTCTCCTCTGCAAGGCAGACTCTGGGAGGTGTTCAAGTAAGTAAAAAGTTGGTCTTTAAGGTTACTTGGCCATGAAGATAAAAAAAAAAAAACATGTAAAACAAACAGTCAAAAACACCACAACAGTATACAAAATATGGTCTGGCTTCATCAAGGTAAGGTCATGTGTGGTTGAACATTTAAAAAATGTCTCCTTTGTCCTGAAAATCCATCTGCTTTAGGTTACTTGATAATGTGACAGCAGATATTGTTGAGACGAAGTAGATGACCCGTTTAAACCAATGCAGGCTGTATAAAAGTGGTTAACAGTGAAAAATATCACTAATAAAAAAAACAAAAAAACTTACCAGTAAAGATTTCAGTTACTGCTGTGTTTTCCATCTTATACTATAATTTGTTAATTTATGAATATATTTTGAAGTTGCAACAAGTTGTTTAATCCACAGGCAAACTATGAGCACAGCACTTTAATAAAATCTGCTGGTTATGATGTTGTTTCCCTGTGTGAAACACTTTGTAACGCTGAAAAGTGCCTTGCTGTACAAAGATAATTAGCTATATTAAAATGATCAAAGTGACGAGAGGGTTGTAGTGTATCTCAATTTGCATTATGGCGTTGCTTAATAAATGATAATAATGCTTATCTTTAATAAGTGCAAGAGTTAAAGTGGATCATCTCTTTAAGTGGACAGCAACCATGTTCATTTCACTTCCTTTCATTTTTTTAATTCCAGCCTTGGTAATTAAGTGATATTGTTCATTGGGTTGTCTATGTTTATAACACAAGCATAAAATAAAACAGTGAGAACACATGGGTCAGTTTCTCAGAAACAGTACCTTTTGTAGTCAATCTTCTAGACAATGCAGTTTCAGTGTAATGTTATTAAAAAGTCTAGTGCAAGTGCAGCAAATTTTCTGAGCACTACTTTACTTTTTTTAAACCACACATTTTTGAGGTAAGTTCCCATTGAGTCTGTGAAATCAAGTGCATGAGGGCTCTCTGGCACATTTCCGCAAGTCCCCGTTTATGCAGACTTTGCCCAAGGAAATTATCCAGAATTCATAACACTGTAATGTTAAACACAGAGTTACAGGAGATGCCTAAAAGCCGTGGAAAAACACATAATCAAACAACCATAGGAGGAACCAAGGGACTTATAAATTCACATACTCAGGCAATACTGCTGTGCGCACAGGTTACGGAATTCAAGTCTGTTAGGGTTTGGTTTTATGTCTTAAGATGGAATTTGGATAAGGCTACCAAGTTTTACCATTCTTTATAACAAATTTGAAAAGATTGCTTTATTGGTGCTCTTAAACGTTTATATTGTAGCTGCTTTGATTGCAACAGAACATGTAAACATTACATCCTCTAAATGTACAGTCTATGAGTTATATCAACACTAAGAGTCATAGATTATATACAGTTCATAAGGTTTTTGGACAATTAATTAATTCTTTTTGTAATTTTGACTCTGCAGACCACCACAGTTGATTTTAAATCAAACAATCAAGATATGATTGAAAGGGAGACTTTTGGCTTTAATTCAAGAGGATTAACATAAGTATTGCATCAACTGATTAGGAATTATAGCCATTTTCAGAGGTTCAAAGTAATTGGACATTTGACTAACGTGCAGTTTCATGCCAGGTGAAGCGTTTCCTTAATATTCCAGGACAAATTAAGAAAATAAAAGATCTGGAGTTGATTCCATGTGTTGAACCTGCAGTTGGTAGCCATCCACTGGAACTCTCAATACGAGGTCTAAAGAGATGTGGATGCTGAAAAATCAATCTAAACCTATCAGAAAGTTGGAAAAAAATTTAAGGAGTCTACGATCTGGTACATTTTTAAAAAGAAGAAATGAATTGGGCAGCTTAGCAACTCTAAAAGGCCTGAAAGATAAAAAAAAAACCAAAAAAAAAAACCAAACCAAAAAAAACCTACTGAAGTAGATAACTGTAAATTCCTTCCATGGATAACAAATATGCCTTCATAACATCTAGCCAAGTCAAGAACATTCTGGCAGAGGTAGGCATATCATTGTCAAAGTCTACAATCAAGAGACGCTTTCATGAATGGAAATACAGAGGGTTTACAACAAAGTGCAAGCCATTGGCTACACTCAAGAATAAGAAGGCCAGATTAGACTTTGCCAGAAAATGTCTAAAATAGCTTTTCCAGTTATGGAAAAATATATTTGGAACCAAGATTAACTTGTACCAGAATGATGGGAAAAGAAAAGCAAGGAGAAAGAGAGAGAGTGCTTCACAGTGAAAATGGATAATGACCCAAAGCATACTGCTATAGAAACAAATGAGTAACAAAATGTACTTGACAACACCAAGGCTTTTATCATAACCAGGCTCATATACATCTTTAAATTCAGTTAAAAAAATTCTAAATTAATCATTGTTCTATAAATGGTTTTCTTTTACAAAAGTACAAAGTTCTGAGGATGGTAATATGTAAAGCAATATCTCACCTCAGTGGGGCTAAAATGGTTGAGCTGTATCTATTAAAGCAAAGAAAACAAGTTTTAGAAGTGACTGATTCAAGCTGCTCTTCAAGAAATGAATTGTTTTGCTAGATGCTCCTCATGAAACAAGCTTGAATATTTGCATCGTAAAATTCAAAAATAATGCACAGTATAAAATATTACAAAAATACAGTGGTGACATCATTTGGCATCATTTTGCAACCCATCACTTAGTCAGCATACATTCAGCTTTGAGATCTTCATTTACAAATAGTCAATTATATGTTTCATAAATTATGTTTTGTGGATGACATTCTGTGCTTTGGAAATAAAAAAAGATTAGAAGAGATTAATTAGGATTCATACATTTCTGTCTTGGAGCCATAATTTTTTTTAATCAGATTAATTTTTGGAGGAGTTTCATTTTAAAAAAGATGCAGAGATAAAACATGACACTGAGAGCATCCAGACAAACTGTACTTTACTACGCCTACAGGCTTCATGTCCATTTTAATTACTTCCTACCAGACTTGACAACTTTTGATGATCTCTTTAATTTGTTTTATTGCATCTATGGATGAATCCTTCAGTGCCAGTCCCAGTAAGACAGGCCGGTTGCCAGATTCCTGTGACACGAACATTGCCAGGTTTTTGGCACAGACGTGTGTCAGAGGCTGGAGAGAGAAAACAAATCAGGAATTAGATTATCACAAAAAAAAATGCTGTAACATTTCTACATTTGAATAAATTTAATAAACGAGCAACTCCATTTTTTCCTGGACAGTGAACTCTTACTGCATGGACATCACTACTGTGCTTAAAGCTTATAACAAATAATTTTCAAACATTAAAGGTTTTAACAAGAATGATTTTACCTTTCAATTGTGGTCAGAAAAAAAGACTTTTCCAGTTAAATTTTATGGTGTTGCGACTCAATGTGCCTTTTCTGCCATGAAGCATTATTAATTCCACTCGCTCTAACCACACACATTATGACTAAAGCGAATTAATTTTCTGAGGTTTCCCTTTCGGGAAATCATACAACATGCTTTGATTTTTTTTTTTTCATGACTGTAAACTTCAAAACACAGAGAAAGCCTGTGCAATGACCTCTCTATACTGCCTCCCTCACTCTAAAACAGTTGTTCACTTTACAAGAAAGTATCGCAAGTATTGTTTTTTTTAAATGACCATAGGAGCAAAAATAATAAAAAAGTATTCAGAAGCAAGCGCACTTTGTATTAATCCATTCAGGCACTGATGATACATCTCCTGCAGTGTATGACTGCTAGAAAATGACATGCTCATGCAGAGATGAAATAGGTTTCCTTGTGTAAATCTTAACAGACCACTGAGCTTCAGGCCTGCACACATCTAATTTCGCCACAATCCGCCTGAGCAGTCCAGAATCAATCTCATTTGCCCTTTAACAGCATGAAATGAGATACCCCGTGTTGCAACAAGTCTGCCTGATGTCCCGTGAACAAGTCTGTATCACACTGACACAATATTTATTTGAACAATTTCAACCAGCATACCTCATCTTTGCCCAGCAGTACTTTTGTGGAGAACGTTGGGGTGCTGATATCATTAGATCTGGAGTCGGGTGTGACAGAGATCAATGTCCCAATTTTGCCATACTGAGTGAGAACTACAAATATGTAATTACTAAACTCTGTACAGACGACTTCTGTTGGAATTCCATTGACTTCCCTTTGAGCTTGTCTCGATTTGATGACAGACTCAGACATTTTGGTAAGCCTGCACAGAAAAAAAGACAAAAACAGGCACATGGGGATGACTAAGAATGACACAATACATGTGTATTTGCTGACTCAGAGTTTTGAGATATTTTCAACACAGTATCTAATTACTGAATATCTGTTACATGTATACATGTTGTGGACAACTGAAGTTTAGCTTCCCACAGCCAAGTTATTAATCTGAAAGTCTACACACCATCTAAGTATGATTACAATGTCCATCACAATTTCCGTAAGCCTAAGATGACTTCTTAAAATTGCATTTTCTATTAAACCTACAGTTTACTATCACACAATACAATTAAACTGGACTTTTTCTCTGAAAATCTGACCATTATTCAAATGTCATAAGCACATATTAATACTGTTAAGTCACTGATTAACCTACCATATGTTTCAGTCATATATCTATTTGGTGTGGACTGTGGAGTTTTGCAAGTTTTGTGCAAATGAAAAAGCTCTCCAGTCAGCTTCTGACCTTCTACAAGCACTTCTGACCAAGAACAGTATCACATCCATTAGTACATTACGTTTTCAAACAAACTATTAAGACTTTTCAGATACTATGGAGCACCCTGCTAGCTGATAAGTATAGCCAGGAAAAGCTTGCTTTGAGGAATTATGCCCTTACTAAAAACCACATCCCACCACTTGAATCGAAATTTTAATATCGACTATATCTGTTATTTTCCCACTGAGTCGTGATAGATAAACTCCCCAGAAGGGATGCTGCATGCTTAGAGGCTACCGTTAGCTGCACAGCTACTGTGAGCTCAGACTGTGTATCTACCGAGGGAATAACAATAAACACCTGTTCCCGCGTCTGTGAACGAAAGCCCTCACCCTGTGTCTTTAGCTGTCCACAGTTTACACTTTATTCTTCACAGAATCCCCGCAGTTCTAACTCAACCTTAGCCGCGCTCTGTTATCTAGCCTCCACCACGAAAACAAACCGAAACGAACGTGCCTCGTTTTGTTGAGGCTGAGCACTGTGCGTGATGACGTTTTGACGTCACGCTCATCCTACCCTCCTAGGACACGAAAAGAAACAAACGCGCGTAGTCAAGTTGGATGCATTAAATGGAAAGAGCCTTGATTCTAATTCATATTGTTTTGTAGTTCACACTATTTGTCGTCGTAAAGTAAGTAGCTTGTTTTAAATCATTGTTAATTAGTAAAATATGACGTTCACAAACTGTCTGTGGCATAAACAATAGAAATAGGCTATAATCAAGGTTTTTTGACTTTTTATCTGCTGTGACTACGTCTATCATTATGATGATAGGATGAAGTTTTAGAGTACAGACTGAAACTAGGCTATTCAATAAAAGTCTTAATATATATACTTTTTCCATAGTCGTTGGGTGTCCAAGTTCACAGTTGTTACAGTCAATATGATAATGAGTTTTGAAAGTCCTGCAAAAATATGCTTAAGTAAAATAGGTAGCTGCAACAAAGTAAATATACGTCTCACAATAAAAGCTATCATCAAGGTTTGTCTGGTTTGGTTTAGAATAACAGTGTCCTTTAAGAAAGATTTGCAGGCTACCTTTTCATGTCCTTGGCACTGTCCTTGGAAATTCCCCACAGACATGTTGTGGACAAGTGAAGTTTAGTTTCCCACAGACTCGAGGATTAAAAACACTCAATGCATGAAGAGATCTTTGAGTTTTGTTTTCCTCGTAAATTACAATTCAAGGTTCCGGCATTGTTCACTTTGCATGCTTATACTTAATCTGGGGAGTCATTTTCGCAGAAATGACTCTGATGAAGTGAGGACGATTTAGCCAGACTTTCACAAAGTATTATCAAAAGGGAATTTGTTTAAATTTAAATAAAATCTGATCCCCTGGCATGGTACATTTCAACCAATATTAGCCAACAGAAACAGCTTTTCCAAAGCAAGAAACCACAGAGGCAGGATGTTTTTAATTAGCTGTCAATGGAGCTTTAAAGAAGCAGATGAAGTTGTGCCTTTTATTTTTCATTTTATTTATTTATTTATTTTTGCTGTGGGTTTTGTTAAGAAGTGGTATTTTACACTGCTGGTTGAACATTCCCTTTGTTTGATGAGGAGGCTGTAAATGTCCATGGCACTATAACATGAGATGAAAACAATAGATAGGGTTGGACAGTAGGGTGTACGAAGTGGTATTAGCACATCATTTTCTTTGTGGCTGACAGAAGCTAATAAAAAATGGCTAACACACATGGGATGAAAACCACTTGCTAATGTATTACCTCGACATTTAACAAGTATTCTAGTACTCGTGTGTAGGCCATGCAAGTACAGTTAAGTCGGCCCTTTACATTTAGACTACAGATTGGCCAACCACTGCAGTCAGATTTGCTAATACAGCTAAAGGAGATACAGGCAGATGAGGAATTTTCACTGTTGGCAAAAATGCTTGCATGACTTTTTTTTTCAAGTGGATGTGAGGCTTGACTGAAGTTTGCGAGTGCTGCATCAGGCTGATTCGAAAGGAGCCATCCCTATGAACATGACACATTCACAATGTCAAATAGAACGGGCTCAGCAGAATTGCTATGCACTCTGAGTAGGCAGCATTAGGTATGAAATTGGTTGGACCGCTCCCTATACTCCCTGACTGACCATCTGTGTCCTTGACTGATCATTCTGATCGAAACAAAATTGTAATGCAAGTATCAATATATAGTATTTCTACATTAATGTATGGAATCAGCTGAGCCTGTCTATTGAATTTGTGTGAGTTAAAAATCACCTGCTGTATTTCCACAGCATGAATAGAAGGCTTAGAGTTTTACAGTTCATAAGCCGTCAAGTGCAGCGAGTGTCAAATGGGCACGAGGTTTTGGTAAATTTTGAACATTCATGTTGGAATAGAGGAACATGTCCTTGTTGAAAATTGATAGTGCTACTTTCATACATAACTTAAAAAGATGAATGTTAAATTTCACCCTCATGTACCAAGGCAGCTGCTTCAAAATACAGCTTTCAGCTTTCTGAAACATTTTTTTAAAATTTTGTTGTTGTTGTTGTTTTTACAGATAAACAATAACAAAGACAGATGACAATAAGAAAATTTCACATTAAACATAAGAACAAACAAACAGAAATAGCACAGTGAAGGGGATGAGGTGGGTTGTATGTACCAATCACGCTGGGCAGTCTTAGCATGTGATTTATGTTCTCTTGTCACGTTTTTGTTGTAAGCCCATGCTGGGTATGATAAGAGGAATCAGCTCTGAATGTAACATAAGAATGGGGAATGGTTTTTTTTTAATTTGGGTCAAGTTGTTCTTTAAAGTTGAAGTCAATTTCTCTAAATTTGCATGATCCGTTAGCAAGTTGAGCCACTGATTTATTGATAATTTTGTTCTGTCTTTCCAGTTAAGTAAAATGTTTTTTTGGTGATGGTTAAAGCTATTATGATGAAAACTTGAAGCTGTTTGGGTATGGTCAATGAGGATAAGTCACCTAGAAGTAAAACAGAGGGGGATTGTGGGATGCTAAAGCTAAGGACCCTGGACAGCTCTCCCACGACCCCCAACTAGAATTGTTCTACTGGAGTACAAACCAAGTATTGGTGTTACTAAAACCCATGATGTACATTTTATGAGTGGTGATGTGGATTCTGAGCAAGACCTTAAACTGAATTTATTGAATATTTGTGTTGCACGGCATGGAAAAGATATTAGTGCGTTGCCAGTTGGTGTCTAATTGCTCACTGTTCAGGTCTGATGTCCATTTATTTGTGGGAAAAGCTATTGGGCTGTCATGATGTGAGAACAGCTTATATATTTGTGAGAAAATTATTTTGGGTTGAAGACAGCATAATTTTTGTAATAAAGGATGCAGAGTGTTGTTAAAACTATGGATATCAATTTTGTCCCTTGGAGTTTCTTTCAGTTGTATATACTGGTAGTGATGGTGGTGGGGTGTGTTGTGTTGAATGTTGAAAGTGTTGAATTTGGTCGATTTTTGTTTATATTTGTCATGATTGACTCAATAAGATACGACCCCTGTGAGAAGTCCTTCCATGTTCTTCTCTTTTATGAAGGTTAAACTTTTACAAGGTTGTGTTTCAAAGTGGAGATTTCAGATGTTAAAAAGACAAACGCAAGATAAATGAATATGTTTACAAAGAAACCAACGTATTTCATTACTTTTACATTACTTACACATTAATCAGCCCACTGGCTTGTAAATCTTGGAAATCTACACTTTCATGATAGAAGTTCTTTATACATTCAAGATCGACACACAAAATACAGCTTTGCACCAGCTACATGGCCCCTTGGCTGAAGATTCTCACAAAAGTCTCGGTTTTAGCATTTAACTTATTACATTTTTTCATGCTTTAGTATTGTCTATTTTTGCCTTTAACTGAGACACATCAGTAATGTTTCTTCAATCTTTAATCAGTTCAAATATGTCCTCAGGGTCTTTGTTATTTTAATTGCCAATAATTATGACATGAAAACACAGGCATGTGTTGCCAAACTGTTTCTAAAATCTTGCCTATTGTGTTTTTTCCACATCATTGATTTTGACTTCACATCTTCAGATTTTCAAATTTAAGTGCCCAGAGAAGCCAAAGGAAAAAAAATGCTCTCAACAGGTTTCCAGCATTTCTGCATGACGTTTTTAGTGATAGAAAATGCCACTAAGACTTTGAAATGAGTTCTAGGCTCAAGTTGCTAAGTTCATGTAATATTAAATTGTGAATTTCTAAAGGCATTGCTTTGAATAATGAGTTTTAGACATACTAATGTCTACTAATATCTAATTTTTCTAGGGATTCAAAGGCTCTTGCTGTTTCCAGATAAAATGAGGAATCTTTTAATTCATTATAAGATTCATGTGAAGATAGCAATCATTATATATGTTTTTCTAATCAATGTTTTGTATTTTTCTCTTCATCCATTTTTATACTTGCTGCTTCCTTTTGACAAATATATCACTAAAAGTAGCCTTGCACCTGCACTAAATGAACATGCTCTGGAAACATGCTTTGGAGGTCCTTGAAAGCAAGGCTTTTTGATTCTAAATCACATAAGTGTGGGCATTTTATTTTAGTTGTGTGGGTAAATAGATTTGTTCTCATGTTTTTGGATGGCACTTTGACGTGCTACATTTAGGAATAAGGTGTTCCTTTAGTCATACTCGAGAGGTGTTGTTTCATGATCTTCCTTTGAGCAATAAAAAAGCAACAGATACCAGCTGTAGCCCAAATTTGAGCTTTGGCATAACTGAGAGAAAAGGGACATTTGACCGTGGTACATTTCTGAAAGAGTTATTGGTGCTTAAGTGTTCTCAGTTTTACAAACACATCCCATCCTTCTGTCTGTATGACTAGTCAAGTGTTTTCTCTGTATCACTCACAGACGCTCTGTGTCAAAATGTCACCTCACATAAAAATATCTTATTTGTTGAATGAAGTGGTGGCTGTCCATCACCATCCTGCATTTCATTTTCACATTCAAACTGTTCCATGTGTTTGTCTCAACAAATTTATTCAGTACATACTGAGTGCATACAAAGACTAATATGTTCCCCTCTTTACACACTTTTTGAATAATAACTACTGTCACTATCAACAGACAAACATTTTCCTCAGTCGTGCTTTGTAAAATCTGAAAACACGAGCAGCAAATAGTGAAGCCTTCATGCCTCAGTGTGAGACACAAACACACACATAGTGTATGTTTGTACTTCTACATATCTAAAGACAGTCATTAACATGATGCATTCCCTAACAACTAAACGAGAAAAGAACAAGTCTTTAACCTCAAACAGGCCTTTAAAGGTCTGTCCCAAAGTGGAGACCAGCCTAAATGTTCAAAATTGTCCTCACTCCCAAACTCTGTAAGTCAAACTCAAAAAGCTAGCCATAAAAGTGTACATGCACACACACACACACACACACACACACACACACACACAATTATTACCCTGGTGGCCACTAGAGTGCTGTGCTGTATTACAGATAGAGATCAAAAGCGTCTTTACCATGACATTTTAAAGTTGCACTAGTGCTTTGTGGGACTGACCACTGGGGATACTATCCGTTAAGTGTTTTTGAAACAGAGGCAAAGACAAAACAGAGTGAGAAAAAAACACATGTTCTGGGAAAATGTCAGACAGCCTGTGATTTACCTCTTCTGTCTTAGAACCATCCAATTACTATAGATTTCTTTAATGATTTCATTATGGTTTATTTTATAAGACCATGGTAAGATAGCAGTGTGAAACTCGTAGTTTGAAAGCTTTGTAAAAGCAGCAGAGGATGGCTATAATCTGGGAGGATAGGAGCTGTTCATTAATAATTAAGGATTACATCACCAGCCAGAGTTTCTGGATTTGAAAGATCACTCTCAAATCAAAGCTGTCTTAAAAAAAAAAAAAAGGAAGAAAGAAAGAAAGAAAGAAAATCTCCACCTGCAGCCTCATGCTTGACCTGGGTCTCATCCAGTTTCCATTTATATTTAACTTTTCAATAACGGTAGCCAATACACCAAGCAACTGTTCAGAAAACCAAGACATCTATTATTATTAAGGCAAAAAAGCACTTGACAAAACCATTTTTTGGATCATGAAAGAGGTTATTGATTTGTTTCTCACTTTCTAGTCAAAGGCACCATTTATAGTAGTTATGCATAGTAGTTTGTATAGTTTGAAAGTGTGAAACACATGAGATTAAAATGTTTTTCAGAGGAAAAGAAATTAGAGTTTATTTCATTAAAGACACCTCCACCTATTCCACAGTGAACCTCTTACTTGATACTTACTTACTTGATACTGCATGCATCAAGAGAGAAACCTCTTACTGTGCTCCGGAAATGCACACATTCAATTATGACTGGAATGCCTTTCAGTCCCTAAATGTTTTTGGTTTCATGCTGTTAAGTTGTTCCCTACTCCTGAAATCATACCATACAAAAGTAGACAATACATAGGAAATTTGCTTGAAAATCATTAGGAACTAGAAAGATATCCAACAAATACATAACAACCTTTATTGCATAAGGACTGATTCAAGTGTCTTTGAAGTGTTCATCTGAAGCACAAAAGTTCTTGGTTGAAGTACTTCAGAAATTTGAGGCAAATGCTAGCTACTTCTCTCCTTGTCCACTTCTTTGTGATTGGCAGAGAGCAGTAAAGGAGACAGAGTGCAGTTGTACTGTACCTATAAAGATTCAAATAAAAACGTCCCCCAAGGCTGATGTACAGTCATCATTATTACTTTGGAGGTAATACAAACTCAGCATGTTGAGGAAATTGTTTAATCAACCTACAGTCTGACTGGGGTATCTGTCTAATAATATAAAATTCATGTGAAAATTTCGAACTCACGTGTAATATTTGCACTCATGGGTTTGCTTTAATTGTTCAAATTAGACTTTAAATGAACAGATACCTTATATTACTCAGCCACCCCATCAATGGCTTCATGTTCAGTTTTTATGCTCTAAAAAAGTACACAGCTACCAGCTGATTTGTAATTTACAATCATATATATAAAATATATTACTATTTAAACTTTATAAGAAGTATAAAAGAAGTTTTTGTGTTTAATGACTGTTTAACTATATGATTTATAAAAAACATAAATGAATGAATAAATAAAAAGACAAACCTCACACTTCTGTCTAGCTAAATGTTTTTCAAAGTACAATCAGCACTTAATTACATTGTCAATGGAACATGTAGTTTCCTTCCTTTGATGTGTGTAATATGGTATACTGAAATTTTTAGCTGATTATATACATTTTAAGAAACATTTTAAAAAAATATACCACATAACATAATAAAAATAATCTATTATTAATGTTATAATACAATAATTACATCAGGAGAATGGCCTTAAAAAACTCAAACAATCATTTTGCGATAAAGCTATTTCTAACATTTAATATAAAAAAAGGTTTTCATATCAAATTTCCCTTTGTGCTGGAAACAATGTCTGTTTTAACAAATACAAAATAAATTGATTTCTAAAGACATGATATAGTAAATGACCTTTTTTTCTTTTTCAAAAAGTGTTTGTGTGAATTAGTTCTGAAATATCCATACTGAAAAGAATAAATCAGACCAGAGTGAAGGTGAGAACTTTGTGCAATATTAATATTTCCATCATGTTGAAAGTGAAACATCATCCTTTGGTTGAAAGTCACAAGGGGTTACATAACTGGTAACTGTTCAGCACCTTCAGATAGCTCAGTATTCAGTATTCAACAGTGCATGTACACTACCGGTCAAAAGTTTTAGAACACCCCAATTTTTCCAGTTTTTTGTTGAAAATTATGCAGTTTAATGTCTCATTGCACTCTGAAATGAAAGCATAGTCCAAATAAGCAATTGGAGTTAAAAAAGAAATCATGGAATCAATGTATAGACCAAAATGTCACCTTTGGCAGATATAACAGCTGAACACACTCGTGGCATTCTTTCTACAATAGAAATCAAATATTCTTCAGAAAGTTCTTCCCATATCTGTTGCAGAAGTTCCCATAAATGTGTGGCACTTGTAGATTGCTTTGCTTTCACTCTGCTGTCGAGTTCATCCCAAACCAGCTCGATGGGGTTTAAGTCTGGAGACTGTGCTGGCCACTCCATGTTTTCAAGCTTACCATCTTGTTCTTTTTTCCTGAGGTAGTTCTGGCATAGCTTGGACTTATGTTTTGGGTCATTATCTTGCTGTAGGATGAACCTCTGGCCAACTAGGCGCATACCAGGTGCATTTTTTAACATGCATGGCGCTGCAGAATGCTGTGGTAGCCGTTTTGGTTCAGGGTACCTCTCACTTTGTACAAGTCACCAACCCTGGATCCAGCAAAACAGCCCCAGACCATCACACTTCCTCCTCCATGTTTGACAGTTGATGCCACACACTGTGGAACCATACTGTCGCCTACTCGACGGCATACAAAGATCCTGCGTGATGAACCGAAGATTTCAAATTTTGATTCATCAGTCCATAATACCTTCTTCCAGTCTTCAGTAGTC
>VUQS01034447.1:0-11410 GCA_015108495.1 Heterochromis multidens | reverse complement strand
TGTTAAAAACTGTTTGGGTGGGTTGGGGGGAAAAAAAAAAAAAAAAAAAAAAAAGACTATTGCATAAAATGGCGCTGATTGCGCCGCTCGGTACACTTGGCCCGACGACAAAACATCAGATTGTCTGACTCCAGCTTGTCGGTCCAGTGAACCACCCGTGGACAGTATCTCCTTGGTTTTTTAACATAAACTCATTGTTGCAGCCATGGGCAGTGCAAAAGTGACCTCCTTAGACTGCTTTTTAGTTTTAGTGTCCTTGTTTTCCTCTGAGTTTTTGGTTCTGTCACTAGTTAGCGAACATAATCTAATGTAAGTCTATTAGCAGCAACCAACCAACCAACCAACCAACCCACCCACCCAGTAACGTCAGGTTCTGTACTGGCACAAGATGGTGCTAAATATGCTCTAGAAACTTCAACTTTAAACACTTATTTCTTAAATCCAGCTTCACAGACAGTTAAATCTATGACAGTTTTTGAGAGCAGGACTCCATGGTGTAAATAAGCCTTTATACATGTAGTGTTTCATGTCCACTTTAATGGCATGCAAAAGAGTGGTTTGAAGTTGATTTTTAGCAATGCTAATTTTATAGTTTAAACTGGTTTTAAATTTTTTTAACATGACAAAGATTATTTAGTTGTAATTTAACCTTTTAAGGGGGTAAAACAAGCTAACAACTGTACAACCAGCACCTTTGATGTTTGTAGACTATTAAAAACTACTGAAGTCTATTAAAACTGTCATTTCTAACAATCCTTCATATTCAAGTCCAAATTTTGAAATTCTACTGAGTGTTCAGTCCGTCAGAAATGTTTGTAGAACTAAAAGACAGCAGAGATACTAAACATGGTCTAAATCGACAGAGCTGGGGGTCATCGGGTATGGAAAACACTGCATGTAGATTAATAAAAGTTTGGTCTCACTAAATGAAAGCACAGATTAATAATTGTGATCAAAATACTATAACATGCAAAGATAAACAGGCCAGGAGAGGTATTTTGAGATAAAACTTGTGCTTTAACAGTCAGAGAACTGTAAAATGGCTAACATGCTGTGACTTAGTCTCTAAGTGCAGCATACCAAATATTTATAGCATTTTTCACTGTTAATTAGTCTGTGCTTTCTCATTGAGGTACCATTACAATTACATGCTGCTTTACTTAAAAGATTTTCCAGCTTTTACTCTGAACACATATTTTCCAAAAGTCCAGCTTCACTAAAATTTAACCTAAATAGAGTTTAGCATATCATTTTTTTTTATAAATCCAAACTGTCTTTAATCAATGATTTTTAATTTACTACTAATGTTTCTTCTTCTATCCATACAAGTCTATTAATTTATATATACACTTTTAATCTCTTTAGTACATTTTAATCCATATCAGTCTTCATTGAATAAAATCTGTTTTCTGATCCATGCATGCATGTTTTTGATCTGTCTGTATGCATCATTAAATCATGTGAATATTTGGATAATCTGCACTAAAGTTTTACAAATCCAGTTTATAATCCAGTTACTATTCATTACATTTATTAATTCACAAAGACGGATTTCCACACCAGTGATTTTTCTATACAATCCCCTGATAGATTTTACATATATATTTCTTTTTAAGTATAATCTGGACATTGCACTCTCTTTTTTGACATCCTTTAAAACAATTACTGATGTGCTTTTTGAGCCCTCGACAAATACAAAATTCAGACTGAATTTTAAATTCAAATGGCTAAGAGTTTGTTTTTGTTTGTTTTTTTTAAAGCACCAAGGACAGCTGAATACAAACTTTAAAGCATAATTATAATATGCTGCATTTCATGCAATGCTAAACCCGTGGCTGCTGAAACTTCTCTAAACTCCGACTGTGGTGAGTTAATGTGATGCTTCACGGGAGTTACAGATTAAATCAATGTTAGCAAAAAAAACAACAGTATTTTATTCACAAAGTATTGAATTAATGACACATTCTTCCTTTGTAACATAGTACTGAAATTACTGTTTGAATGATGCTGTTGGTGTTGTCCTTTATTTCTCTTATTGTCAATAAATCCCACAAGCAGATTTAACCCAATAATGTACTCATCAGTCTCTGTAAACTCAGAACCGGAGTTTCCTACAGAAGACCTAAATCTTTAAAAGCACCTCACAACATATTGTTTAAAAATAAAATAGTCCATTTGCTTGGGACTATTCAGTTAAAGGTGTACTTAAACAGAAATTTCAGGTTTATTTCCTATAAATGTGTCTATGGGCCATGGAAAGTTTGCACCCTCCACTTCCCTTGAATGGAGAGTAAAAAAAACAAAAACAAAGGTAAGTTCAGTGCTGCTCCTCAGATAATCTGATTTTTACATGAATCAATTAAAACAGTTGTTATCAGTTTGACATTAAAGAATATCAGAAACCGCAACGATATATTTTCTGATGTGTTTGTCAGGTCAAAGAGGCTGGAGATGTGATGATTTCTACCTAATGTAATAACTCCTTTAATGACAGCGAAGGGTGACTACTGTCTAATAATGTAAAATCTGTATTACAACAAATTATAGATATTTATGAACTGAAAAAAAGCAGAGTGGGTGTGTTCATAAGTTAAACAGGTTATTATATTTATCAGCAATCTTCTCAGCAGCTAAATGGAAACCAGGTTTACAGCTATATTACAAAGTTTTTGTTTCCCTTTTGTAATGTTAATAAACTATGACATCATTTTAATAGTGGCCAATACATCAATATCAGAATTTTTTAAAACCATTCAAATTTGTAACTTATTTACATATACGTGGTTCTAGACAGGTCGCACATTTTGCCTCAACATACAGCTTCTCGTGGGACCCTTTGTTTCCTTGAATCTTTTAGAATGGAGTGCAAAATTAACATGACCCAAAGAGAAATGTAAGATACCTTAAAAAAAATACAGCAGGCTAAAATAAACTAAATTAATCCTTCAGTAGCAGTTAATTAACTGGTTTAACTCTGCTCATGGGGGTTCTTGACAATAAAAAAAATAAAGATTTCCACCATGTGTCTCTACTCTGTAGAAAAATTAAGCATTTTTTTTTTCCTCGGTTTTTAGTGTTTGTTTGCTTTGTTAGCACGCTTTCTTTTACCTGTTTCATTTAATTTATCAGCATGCTGTTTTATAGCCCCTGAGTAAAGTTTCGGCATGCTAACAACTACATTAGCATGCAAGTCTTTGACAAATATTAGATTGTTCATGTTTGAATGACAAGAATATCTAAATACTAATATTTTGAAGTAAAACCGCTGTAATTCTAATACATCCGTGGTCCAAACTGCTTCTGCAGAGCTCGAGGAAGTTTCAAAGTGGAATAGAAAAGTCAGAATGAATGGGAGATTTGTTTTTAAAAATAATAATAATGCATCAAGCAGAATAAGCCAGGTGCTGTAAACCACTGAGGAAATGCGACAAAGAGGCAAAGCTGTATTAACACCTGCACAATTTTAGAGGGATTTCATTTAAACTGATTTATGGCACACAACAGTAAGAGGGCACTATTGTTTTAGAGCTTACGCTTCTATAAAAAAAAAAAAAAACTTATCCAAATTTAAGGAAAATAAAAAAATAAAAAAATTTAAAATAACAGGAATGATGGGAAATGTAGTAAAGACAACAGTTCCAGGTGACTTGATTGTTTGCACCGTGCTGTCATTCACTGATGAGGATTACTGATGGTTAAAATGTGACACAGAGCACCTTTAATGTGGAAATGTGACCACAGAGGTCCAATTTAGTGAGAAATTAAAAAATAACACTAACTACTGTCCTGTCTGGGCTGGACTGTGATGATTAGCTGGTCCTGTGTCAATGCTCCTGCGGCCTCTGCAGTGTGATTTATAATCCAATCAGATCAATCTATTCAGGTGGTTGCTTGGCAGAAAAAAAAAAATAATGGACCAGTACACAGCAAACTGCCAACAGAGCCATCTGGTTCCTTCGTGATAGCACACTTTTTACACCGCTGCAGAAAAGCATGATGGGAGAAAGAGATAAGGAGAGAAAGTTAGATTCTCAGAGCAGTGAAAATAATTTCTGTCATGTGGATTTGCCTCACATGTCTAGATGTCACTTGAAGCAAACAGTTGGTTTACTGTTTGGAAAAAAAAAATTATATTGTGCCTTTGAAGCCCCTTTAACTAACTAACATAGTTCGCATTGATGGCATTCTTCACTGAAACCAGTGTACAGAGTAAGACAGCTTCACTAAGGATTTGATATATCAGCCATTCCCTCATGTTGTCACAAGGAACTAAACCCAGCACCCAGCACATATACACACTTTAAAAAAAAAAAAGATGAATTTTGTATTAAAGCTGAGACAATGCCTGGCAGCTCCACCTTCAATAGCCAATATCCAATATCTCCACTATCCCTCCTCTGCACATGTCCAAACCATCTCTGCCTGTGCTAATAAAACGCTGGACAGTCTGAGAATGATGACTGAACAGTTTCTGGAGGTTTGGGTCTGCAGCACGTTAAAAAGACAAGAGCCTCATCCAGCGCTGGAGGCACTTGGACCAAAAACAATATTTCAGCACGTAACAAGCTAATACCCAGAAGGAGGTGAAGACTCTGTGCTGTGTGTCCATAACTCCTTAAAGCAAATAAAAGGGCAGTTAAAGGACAGGACCTACCAGACTGAGGCCCACAAGCCACAGTGTAAGATGTCCACAAATTAACAGCCATCAGGAATGTCGCTATGAATCCAAACACCTGCAAACAAACACACAGCATGTTAGCATACCAGCTTCACAAGGACAAACACCTTTCAAAGTAAAGTGAAGTAAACTGATTTAATGACTCAGCTCAGAAAAGGTTAAATAAAACCCTTCAGATGAAGAGATGTGAGGTTTCATAGGATATATGAAACCTCACCTCATCTGATTTCCCAGATGTTATCAGGAAAAAATTTAATGTGACTTCCTGTGTAATCAGGACAAACGGACATGAGCAGGAAGACGGGGGGATATTATTGGATGGAGGTCTCACTCTGCCTCAGTTTTGCCCAGGAACCAAACACACAGAGCTGGGCTGCTACCAGAGCTGAAAAGTGAAATGAAGTTAGAGCCACCCTGCAATGTGTGCTTACGTACCGATCCGGCCACCAGCGCCGAAACTCCACCGCTCTTCACCGAGGCGACGATGGAGGCGATGAAAATGAGGACACATCCCACAGAATAATGAAAGAACTCCTGAAACAGCAGGGGGAAAATAAAGGTTTTACAGAAGAGACAGAAGATTTCTAAACAGCTTCTGACAAAGGCGCTCTCAGTATCTGTCATTTACATCCTGTGGACAGATGTTCCTTCACTCTGTGGGCTGGTGAAAACCTCCATAATTCAGCTGAAATCAAGTCACTAATGATCAGCCCTCGTCTCCCACTACAGAGGAAATATGAGAAAGGCTCAGAGCTTCCTCATATTTCCTCTGTAGTGAAAGGCTGTAAAGTCAGCTCTCATTCACAATAAACACAAACTGCACATAATGGAAACTTTGAAAAAAAAATATCTCAAATCACAAATGTTTTTATGATGGACTGAGATGGAAAGTAGCAGAATGGAAACCTGTGGAGTAACAGTTATGAAACCAAGGTCAAAACCACAATACAAACTTTCGCTCTGTTGTGGTTTTGACGTCTGGTTTCACTTGCAGGTATTTTCATGAATTCATTAATAAATAATCCTCTATATGAAGTGCTTTTAATTTGGAAGTACATTATGACAAATTACTGATTAATATATTCAGCTGTCTCTCCAGCACATCTTTCGTCCTGCAGTCAGACGAACACTCTTTGAGCTCGGCACAGCGGCTCAATAACCAGTTCTCCACCTGCTGCAGATTCTGGTTAGAATGACCTCCAGAACAGAACCAGGACCACCATCACTAATTACAGTCTAACATGGAGAAGACAGGGATTCAATGGAGAGGAAACTGAATGATTTCAAGGAGCACCACAATAGCAACCTGCTCATTAGGGAGACGTGAAGGCATGGTAACACGATGGGGATAACTGATGAGCAGCTACTATACTTTCAAAATAAGAGCAAGGTGATTGACTGCTACTAAATAGATTGCGTATGGTTTGGACATGTGCAGAGAAGTGAGAGTGGATATACTGGACAAAGGATGTTGAAGATGGAGCTGCCAGGCAGTAGGAAAAGAGGAAGACCTCAGAGGAGGTTCATGGATGTACGAAGGACGACATGCAGAAGGCTGGTGTAACAGAGGAGGATGCTAGGGATAGGGTGAGATGGAGGCAGGTGAGCTGCTGTGGTGACCCCTAAAAGGAGCAACTGAAAGAAAGAGGAGATTGACTTTTGAAAGAAAGAACGTTTCTCAGTCAAATTAAATTTAATCTCCATAAACAGAGAAGCTTTCTGGTTTCAGTTTGTAGCCCAAGCCTTGTTTAATGTTGCATGCAGGTAAACAGTCCATATGGAGAGCAAAAAAGGGATTCTGTGTAGCAAAATGCATTGGATAAATATCAGCTACCATCTCACAGTAGCTTTTTTAAATTTCTCTGGATTCAATATCCAACAAACAGAGAAAAGTAAATCCTGGCCCAGATACCCTGTGGAGGCAGGGCTGGGCGATTAATCAGATTTTAATTTGTCATAAATGAAGCACACCCTACAAGTCTGAGCCAAAACGACTGAAAGAGAGATTCAGGTTGATGTTGCAGCCACAGGTTGCCAGTAAATTGATCATGGAAGGTGGTTTTTTTTTTTGTTTTTTTTCTCCGACAGGTGAAAAAAAAGCTTAAATAGGTCACCCAACATAATTAGGTGGTCATTAATATCTAGCTGGACTCTCAAAAGATTAAGTAACAATTTACAGTAGCTGATTTTGTGATATTGAACCAATACCTCAGATTTCCTGAATCTGAAACAGGGAGCTAAAGGCAAATGTGGGGCTTTTGGTGTGTTATAAACATCCACACATATCTCATTAGGAAGTCTTTCACTACAGAAGCTTTCTTTTTTCCTTGAACCCCATAAAGAACACAGAAGAACATCTGGATAAATGTTCAAGCAGTCAAATCTTTGGTGCAGAAGTGAGACTGAGGAAATTAACGAGCTGAACAGTCTTCAATCGAAACACACAAACACACAGAAGGAAGTGTTACTCCTCTTACCGTTAGCGGCCAGTTGATGCAAGGCATCCTCCCCTGCAGCCTAAACAGATGCATGAGGAAGAAGATGAGAAAGGCTACAAGGAACCACAGCGTCACCACCTCAAAGTACTGGAAAGCCGCCCAGCTGGGCCAACCGCGAGCGCAGCGGACACACAGGAAGGCGATGAGCAGTGCGATCTGGGAGAAAACAGAAATATACATTTTTTTTGTTTTTTAATATATCTGCTTATTTTGAATTTGAGGCCAGCAAAAGAGGCGTGCTGTTGGAGTACATGCAGAATATGTTTTGGAATCATCTTTTTGAAACAAGCAAAAAAATAATAATAAAATAAGCCGATGAGCTGCGTTCACTGCTGATGGTTTTCAGAAGCGCTCCTGAGCGCATGCAGTGATTTCCACCTCAGGATCAGCTGTTTTTAATGCAGTGCTGCTCGAGGGCCTGAACACCACCAACATCCAGGCTCTGCAGCCTCATCCTCGTGTGCAGAGTGCTCCACATTCTCTGAATGTTTTCATGAGATTATGTTCCACAAATTCTTTTAAAATTGACTGTTGAACTATTTTTGTATGCAGTCTTTTACAGAGTGGTGAAAGCCTCGCCTTTTGAAACACTCAACCCCTCTGGGATTTTCAGACCCAATCATGTGATTAATTAACCTCGTTAATTGTGAGACTGCTCAACCAGGTGTTTATTGTTTTCTGTTCCTGTCCCAGCTTTTTTGAAACATGCAGCTGGCATCAAATTTGAAATTAGTGTTTATTTTTTAGAAAAACACATTGTATTGACATTTGGACCTAATCTGGCCTACTTATGGTACTTTCAGCTCAGTTACAGCACTGGAAAATGCTGTGTGGGCCGGATTTGGCCCAAATGTCATGAGGTAGGGTTGAATTGGATGATGGCAAGTGTTTTGAGGGTCAGATATGGCCCAAATGCCACAAAAACCCAGACATTTATCCCATATAAGGAGGACCTGTTACTGAAGTGAGGCAGCCAGGCACACCCTGAATCAACAAACAGCTGTTGGTTTCTGGGTAAAATTTCCCAGTTTCAACATCTCGTTAGGTTTCAAAATCTAAGCAGCAAGCTTTAATTTCAAAACAACAGTTGTAGTGTAACCAACAGAGGACCACTGATGTCCAGCTGAAAGGTTGCCTCATTTAGATGGAACATTTGATTCTAACTCTGATTAATTTAATACGATTGGAAAGAAGCGTATTGGACTGCAGTTTGCGACAGTAGTCCTCGTTCTGCTTGGCGTAGTGGCTCATGAATCAGTTCTCCACCTGCTGCAGGTTTACAATGGGGTGACCCGCCGCCTCTCAGAAGATCTCCAGAACAGAACGAGATGAGAGTCCTACGACAGCAACCTGATCAGGCTGCCAGGTAAGAAAACATTACTGCTGACTGGTTAGCAGCAACTGAACTTTCAAAATAAGAGAAAGGGCTTGTCCGCTTATAAATCGATCGTGTTAATATCGGAGACACATAAAAAAATAAATAAAGATAATAAGAAAAAATATACCTGGGCAGCCTGTTCAAGTAAATTCAATGTGTGGGAAACACTGCGTATGTACAAACATGTTCATAAATAATAAATATGAGCCGAGCTTTTTTCATCCAGTCACGCAGGTCTGTACTATGATGGTGTTAAAGTTTTTTACACAAGTCAGTCAGAGATACAGGTGAGAACAGGAAATGATTGGAGTTCATTCATACTTGTGAATGCATCCTCACTGGCCATTTTATTAAGTACATCTGTTCAACTGCATGATAACATAAACATCAGCTAACCACTTGGCAGCAACGTAGTGTATTCAAGCATGTAGACACGGTCGAGACGACCCACTGAAGTTCAAACTGAGCATCAGAATTGTGAAGAAAGGTGATTTAGAGGCTTTGAACGTGACATGGTTGTTGGTCTGAGTATTTCAGAAACTGCTGATCTGCTGGGATTTTCCCTCACAAACATCTTTATGGTTTACAGAGAATGGTCTGAAAAAGACAAAATATCCAGTGAGCAGCAGTTCTCTGGGAGAAAATATCTTGTTGATGTCAGACGTCAGAGGAGAATAGCCAGACTGCTTCAAGCTGATAGGAAGACAACAGTGACTCAAATAACCACTCGTTACAACCAAGGTCTGCAGAAGAGCATCACTGAATGCACAACACATCAAACCTGGAAGCAGATGGGCTACAGCAACAGAAGACCACACCGAGTGCAACTCCTGTCAGCTAAGAACAGGAAAATGAGGCTACAATTCACACGAGCGCACCAAAACTAGATGATAGAAGACTGGAAAAATGTTGCCTGGTCTGATGAGACTCGATTCCTGCTGCAACATTCAGATGGTAGGGTCAGAATTTGACGTAAACAACATGAAAGTAATGATCCAAACTGCTTTGTATCAACAGTTCAGGCTGCTGGTGGTGTGGTAATGGTGTGGGGGATATTTTCTTGGCACACTTTGGGCCCCTTAGTACAACTGAGCATCGTTTATACCCCACAGCCTACCTCAGTATTGTTGCTGACCATGTCCATTACTTTTCCAGCAGGATAACACACCATGTCACAAAGCTCAAAACATCTCAAACTGGTTTCCTGGAAGTGACAATGAGTTCATTGCACTCAAATGGCCTCCACAGTCACCAAATCTCAGCCCAGCAGAGCACCTCTGGGATGGCGTGGAATGAGATTCCCATCGTGGATGAAAAGCAACTGTGTGATGCCATCATCTCTGAGGAATGCAGATTACAGGAGTTTTCCTGACAAAACACTAAAAGAGAGGGCACCAGGAGATGCTCTTAAAACACAGAAGAAACCTTGTAACTACATGAGTGTTGGAAAGTATTAATTAGAGCGTATGTCTTTTGTCCTCTATCAGTGCCTCTCAGCTCTGGGCACCTTGGGTTCAATGAAGATATAAATATCCATACAGATGAAACGGCTTAGGGTACCCTTTAAGAGGCCTGGGGGGCCTGTTGCTGTCTCTGTGCCCCAGGCCCAGTTTTCTACTCATCCGTCCCTGACTGACTCAAATTAATGGTAGGAAATTGATTTTTACGAAAATCAATATTTCTCCATTAGAGTCGATCAATTTCCTCTCTGAGCATAAGATCCCGTTCAATAACAATGACAATCATCTAGACATTTCACAGTTAAAGTTTCTTATATCTAAATCCATCACACATTAGAAAACTCTGTCACGTTTCCCAGAAACCCGCGTTAAACTGGGTAAAGTCCCCGTTACATCCCGGTATTTTTCCACCTAGACCGACTCTTACCAGCTGTCCGATCTTGAGCAGTCCCGGGATGGTCCGGGTGTAGCCCAGGTTCAGGCCGCTCTCCCCGGATGTCCTGGTCGTTGTTGTCGTCGTGGTAATGACTGTGTGCGACATGTTGCCGGTAAACAACGCGGTTAACAATACGTTTAAACGAGTTTAACCACAGCTGAAAGTCACCGTCGACCGTCCCAGACGTTACAGCCAGTCTGTTTACCACTGACGTCAACACACAGCCGATGAACACGACTTCCGGGACACATTTCACAATAAAAGCACAGCTACCTCTACCTCAGTTTTATGAACTGTCAGATATTTTTAATATATTTTGAGTAGATGTTTTGTAAATAAAGAAAAAATTCATCACACAGCAAGCAAAATATTTTTCACCCTTTTCCTGTTTTTTGTTTTTTTCTTTCAAAAAGTGCCTGAAATATTAATTGGTTAGTTGCACAGACTGTATAAAAAAGATGGACACCGCCACTTTGGCGTCACCCATTGGTTTTGGACTCCACATTTGTCGCCATCCACCTGTCAGTGAAAGAGGCCAGGCCCCTAATAATGCATAGTATTGTATTTTGTACATAAACATTATGTAGGAGTAGGTAATGGATATTAGGTATTGATTTGTAAAAGAAAACATCATATAATATTATACTACAGCAAACATTTTGAGGTCAAATTGAAAGAAATATATTTATAATCAAAATCACAAACCAAGATAGACAAGCATAGAAATGGTGTGCAGGTGCATTTACAAAGAGCCGATCTCTTTAATCCAGAACAAATAGCAGCAGTCAGATGTTTATAAGTAAAAAGTTCATTTTTAATGTTAATTCCTGCCTGATAGCTCTGGATTTTATTTTTCTTTCTAACTGAAACATGCTCTGACTTCAGTGGGAGCTTCCTCGTGCTGTGAGGCCTTTATTTTGAAGCAAACATCCTGTGTGTGCAGGTCTTTGGGTGGCTGAG
>VUQS01034446.1:0-34271 GCA_015108495.1 Heterochromis multidens | reverse complement strand
TTTAAAGGTCACCAAAAAAAAAAAAAAAAAAAAAAAAAACTTGACCAAAACTGAATGGACGCCCATCACACACAAATACAGACATACTCACACACACTGTGGAGATGTTGACAGATGTTGCTGGCTACTTTCTGAAAACTAAGCAATTTAATTATCCTTTTTACACTTTAAAATGTCAAAAAGCTGTAGTATATTGCTAGTGTATTTCTTTTTTAATTTTAACCCAACATCATCTGTAGATCTCCAGATTAAAAATAAATAAATAAATAAATAAAAATCACTAAATCATTCAAATCACCACCACGAATATATACCTCTAACCATCAGTAGATTTAGCATTTTGGCAGAGCAGTTGATTATCCAAGGTTTTAGGAAGGAAACAAGGGCATTTGGAGGTGAGAAATGAAAATAAGGTATGGATGGCGATGATATTGATGTTTAGACAAATAGATCATCAGTAACTTAAACCCAGTTTTGAGTCTTGTGCAGTTTCCCTTCAGTGAACCTAACACTTTTGAAAGTTTTGCATTCTTGTTTTCACTGATTATTGCACAATCTTATACAAGCAAAAAACTTCAGCCTTTACATGTAGCCAAGAGACTACTGGCCAAAAATTAATATTTAGTGGTATCATTATTCTCATCAAACTCTCTACTCGTGCCTGTGTATTCTTTTAACAAATATTCCTAGTGTCTCATATTTTCATCTATATTTTGTATAAAAAAAAAATAAAAAATACTTGCACCATTAACTTAAATAAAATAAAGATAATAGCTATACATTTGTGATACACTTCTGTCTGTCTAATAAACTTGCACTGAACTGCCTAAAAGGATTCTTTAATATTACAAAGCTACCTTTAGAGGCAAACTTGAGGGTTTTGTAGCTGGAGGAAATCTGCACGAGAAGTCAAAACGTCAACTTCAGGAGTTGTGATTGGCTTTGACGATTGACAGCTACAGGTGAAGCAATGAAGGGGAGCTCCTGGAGGGCTCTCTAGGATGACTTCGCTACCAATACCTTGCAGTGGGTGGAGCTTATTGGGATGCCCACATTTGATGCAACAAGCACTGTTAGCGCACTCATTACTTCAATGCAAAATCCGCTGTGAAGATAGATGAGTAGAGAGACACAGAGAAAGATGGAGAGGGAGAGGTAAAAAAAGTGGAAAAAAAAGTGTGACAGGTGGATTCCGGGAGAGGATGGTAGGTATTTGAGGGGGAGGATGGTGGGTACTGGAGGGAGGGGTCTGCTTGCGGCCAAGCACAGGAGGGTGGAGAACCCACACACCAAACCATGCCAGTGCTGAGAGGGCAAAATGGAAGAGACTTGGTGGAAATGAAACAGAGAATGAGACACTGTGTTGATGGGGACGGGCAGGGGAGGATTGGGACTGGTGGGGTCCGCTTCGTACTCCAGCCTGGATCTGCTATTCCTGAAAAGTACAGGGGAGAGGGGCTACACACTGCTGCCTGGGGCTTGACATGGATTAAACTTTCTGTCTTTGTATGCAGTTCGAAGATTGGTTAGGATTATCAGGTCCTGGGAAGGATAATTCTTGTTTATAACAAAATGAGTGTTATTTACATAGTTTTGACCACCATTTCTAATAGTAATGCTGCTACTGTGATCACTGTGCATAAAGATTTACCAAAAAAACAAAGAACTTTAATAATTCCTTTGACAGAAACTTGACACATAATGACAGAACTGTAAATATGCCATTTGTCATACTCATGAGGATATAAATTATAAGAATGGCATATCAGAATGGCAAAAGAAAAAAAAAAACTCTGAAAATGATCTTATGATATTTGAAAAGCCCACTGCCTGGAGTGCCCTATAATAATTAAAGGCAACTCAGACTAATTTATGAGAATTTTTAATGTCTGGATTGCATCAAATCAGCTAGAGGATACAGTTTAAAAAGATTTTAATGAGAAAATAAAAATGTAACTGTAAAAATGGTATTAGGAAATGTAACAGTGTCATGCTCCATCCTGATTTCCAGTGGAAATCTTTCTTGCTTATTTCACAACACACCCGATAGCAGGACATGTGTTGCTTCTTGCTTTGTCTGACTTTGTTGCAGTAATGCTGCCATGTTCACAGCTCTCAGCCTAGCTTGTATGATGTGATCACAATAGATAGAAAAGAAGGCCAAAACTAATAAATAAGATCCACATTTTTATAAACTGCAATTATCCTTTTCTGCCACAATAATCTGAGCTTTGCTTTCTGTGGAGAAATTTAACTAAGAAACAGAACACTCGTCGGGAGGTGGACACAAAATCATGGTAAAAGTACTAAAACACAGACTTTATCTAATTATCTCACTACATGACTAAGCACTAATTAGAGATGGAGTGGTATGTGTGACTCCAGCCCAGTCTAGCTCAGCGCCCTGGGAGGCAGTGCAAGTTCCCTGTCCCCTGGAAATGCCTGAAGGGGAGTTGAGAGGCCAGCTGGAAGGCCACTCAGTCATACCTTGCAGTGTGTGGTACTGACAGGGATTCCGATATTGGAAGCGAACACGACTGTGAGTGCAGAAGCCAGTTCAATAGTGAATCCACTGTGGAGGAAGGGGAGGGGAGAGGAAGGGAAAGGGGGGGGGGGCAAAGAGACATTCTTCATTGTGATGTCTTGGACGTTGCTTATGACAGCACGGTCTCACCGGCATCCACATTAACCACAGCAGAGCATTCACCAGTTCTTTAAAATACGCTCAATGAACATTTAAAAAGGGAAAGAAAATAAAATATGTCAATCACATAATATCTTTCTGACACTCACACACATTATAAGCACAGGATTTCTATCAGGCATTATACATTGGTGTGTTATTCATAATGAATATAGTTTCAGAATGTGGTATACAGACAGGCCTTTGTGTGGGTGTGTTTCTGTACGGCCTTGTGCTTAAGAGACATTTTCTCTAAAGCCACAAGCTGCTTTTAGGACATTATTCACACTTTGACACCAGAACAGTGGACATACTGGAAGAGAACATCATTGTTTGTCTCTTCCTCTTTACTACTGTACCAACACTTAGAGAAGCAACTGGCCACTAGAATTAATTTCCAAAAATAACAAGAGAGGAAAAAAATGAAACTAGATGCAAGAAGAAGAAGAAAAAATGGCAGCCAATAACATTGTCAGAAACACCGAGCTAAGGTTCCAGATGAAGATACGACTGAAATTTAAATGTCACTCCAGGCGTTTCTGTGGAGTCCTTGAACAGCATGAGCCAATCTCTAAGACAGCAGAGCACCAATGATTTCACCTGAGTTAATCTTGAACCCATTTGTACTGTAGACATAGCCTACAGAAGTTAATAGTTATTAGGTAATCATTAATTGTATTAATTAGACCTGTGCTTCTCCCCTGCTCATGTCAAAATGTCACCACAAGTAGAATGTCTTTCAAGAAGGCTGCAAAAAAGCTGGCAGCATTCACTTCACCTCTCAAAGCAACAATAAACTATATGCAAGTAGACAAGTCATATCGGCTCATCACAAAGAGATATGATTGTTTGTGTTTCTCTGAGTTCTGCTGGTTAAGCTTTGCAGAGCCTGTTAGATCTGCAACAATCTGTCCTTCTGGTGTTACAACAGCAGAGCTGACCAAAAGGATGAAAATCCATACTTGAAGTTTCAAAAGACCTTTTACTGCCGTGATACATTGCACTGTTTAGGTGCTCGCTGTGACTGCTAAAATATATGCCCAGGCACATAAACCACAGGCACACATATAAACACTTCGCTGTGCTCACCCCAAACAAACGTCTTTTCAGAATGATGCATGGAAACAGACACTGGAGGAAGCTGAGTCTTTAGAACGGTGAACCAGTGCAAATTTGTCTTTGGGTCCTGGCAAAAAGAGTAAGCTGGTGATGGAAGGAGGGAGATTAAGAAAGAAAGGAGGCAGACAAAGAAGAGAGGGCCCAAAAAAAAAAAATAAAAAAAGAGGAGAAATGAAGGAAGGGAAAATAATGAGATGGCGTGGGCGTGAGAAAGGGACTTTAGGGAAAAGGGGGGACAGAAAGCTCTATAGGTGAGACATTAAACTGAAAAAATAAGACAGAGATGCAGAGCGGAGACAAGATCTAAAGGAATGAAGAAAAAGAAAAAGTAGGGCACTGAGAAGAAGAAGAGGGTTAACCACAAAAATAGTGATTTACAGGAGTGGGGAGAAAGGAGAAAGGAGGACAGGGGGAAAAGAAAAGTACAAGAGTCAGACTGGCGTCCCTCCCTGCGGTTGGAGAAGAGAGGCTACGGTTCCCACTGTGCCCCTCCCTCACCCCTCCTGCTCTACTTCTCTTCACCCAGAATGCCAAACAGCTTCCTGCAACCCTGTGTGATGTTCCTGCCAGGCAACAAAACACAACCAAGCACGCACACACACACACAACTCAAAATGCCTTGCTGGAACAATTAGACCCTAATGTGCATGCATGCTCGGACACATACAGTACATTTAACGCAAAGTGGCTTGCAGGCATAGAGCCTGGGTTCCTCAGCACGCAAACAACCCTGTGGTATGCACAGACACACACGCACACACAGACACACGCACATACACATAAACTCTTCAGCTTATGCGTGGGAAGACGAGAGGATGGCAAGAGAGAGCGGAAGAAGGAGACTGAAGTCAAGGACAGAGCAGCAGCATGGGTTTGTGGATGTGAGATGTCTACTGCTCAGGTTATCAGAAAGCGAGAGTCCGAGGGCTTTGTTTGTTGTGGTCCAAAAGTCTACTTATTTGTTCATAATTATTATGTAATAGGTCAAAAATCAGAGAACAAGATACACAGAACACAGCACTATTATTTCACTAAGCACTCCTAAGATACTATTATTACAGCAGATTAATAGTAAGAATTATTTCTAGCAAAGTCTGGGATGATTTCCAAAATCGTGATTAGCTTGGTTAATACTAAGATCAAAATTTATTATCATCAAATTTTTATTTATATGTTTATAGCAGAAAAAAATTCTAAGGCAGTTGCTCTAAAACTATAGAAAATTTCCATACAGTCTTGTTTTGTACTTAATAAACACAAATCTAATGGATTTAAATACACAAATTTTATTATTAAAATGATGTAGCATTAAATCTGTCTGACCTCTTCTGATGATACACAACACTGTGCATGCAGGTCACTTATAAAATACAAGAAAATGGCTGGCAGAGAGTGGGGGAATCAGAGCATGCTCAAAAGAAATCCATTCATTAGTTAGACAACAGACAAACTGGTTTATGTATTCTGCTGTCTGCACACTGGATTACTAAATATCATCTGATTGTTCATTTGCACTTTACTGCCCTTAAGACATTGTGCGTAGGCATTCAAATACGGTTGTGGGAATGTAAGTACTCACCATGGAGGCTGGAAGCACTGGATGAACTTGTTTGTGTCAGCATGTTGAGGCTCTTTGGAGTGAGTAAAACTCAAACATGGTGGATAGTTCACCTGTGCCACACAACTCTCCTTCAAACGCACCCAACCACATCCACAGACATGCACATGTGCACTCACTCTCCTGTGAGGTGACTTTCTCACCTTGAGGGTGTGATGGGAGTCAGGTCCTTCCCCATAGTCTGGATGACGCGGCGGCCCCATACCCACAGGCCAGCACAGATGCCTATACCACCATAAAACAGCAGCCAGACAGGAGTGGCAGCATCCTGCATCACACCCCCCTGTTCATAGATCATCCACAGTGCCACCAAAGGCCCAATGGCATTACTGCAAACAAGAAAGCAGATAAAAACCTCATTCAGGCACTATACACTATTAATATATGCAAGAATGAGAATTAACCATATCAAAAGAGTAGTGTAAAGGTGATTTTCTATTTATTCTACAGAAAAATGTACTCTGACCCATAAAGATTGCCATTTGTCATGTAACCAGTAAAGTGCAGCACCTGACATCGTTGCCTCCATGGGCGAAAGAGCCGAAGCAGGCGGTGAGGATCTGCAAGAAGTGGAAAAGCAGAAACACCTCAGGTTTGTCCTTCTCCTCCTGATCCTCCAAGTCATCTGGCCCTGTAGGTGGAGCTCCTTCTTCCTCCACCCCCTCCAGGTCTGTGGCAAGCTTCATTTCCACTCCGCCCTCCTCTGCTTCAATCTCAGCTTCAGCCACAGCGTTACAGTACGATGAGTAGCTATCATAACGTATCCGCTTCTTGGAGTAGGACACACTGTTGCTCCTGCCTCCTCCCTCACCAACCAGCTTTTCACTGTCCTCGCGTGATTCTGTGCGCATCGGCTGGACGGGCATGCCGCATATTGCTGCTGTGTAGCAGGTGTAGCTGTTGTTGCGGCGCAGCAGGCGGTAATTGTTGTCAGGCGGGCCAGCGTTGGAGCGCTCATTGTCATCCATGCGGCCCAGGTGGATTTTGTGAAGCAGGTCTTTGTACAGACCGGAGTCTTTGTGTACTGTGTGGTACACCTGGCCATCGCTGCGCATGTGGCCATCGAAGCTGAAGCTGCCATTAGAGATGGGTGATTTGAGGCTACCATTGGTCATTGAGTGTGTCCGACCTGGGAGATAAAAGATTTATAAGTCTCTGTGGAAGCAGTATGTTCATGATTACTATTATTATATACTATTATTATTATTACGTTTTATCTGCATTAATGTTAGTTTTCCTGTTTTTATTGCTGATCTCTAAAGCTACAGTTATCCTCCTCATCAAATATTACACAATGAACACAGCTGCAGTCACTGTTTTCATCCATCATGAACAGAAATACATTTCCAGTTGTACCATAAACCCTGCCATTCGGCAGGACAGTGCCTCCATTCGCCAGGTTGGTGAGCTCTCCACTGGAGTCACGGGTGCCCCGTTCACTGCTGCCACCTGTGAGAGGCATCACAGCCTCATCTGTGCCCTTTGCCCCTGGTAACTCTTTGAAGACGGGGCTCTCCTCCTCCTCTTCGGGGATCTTGTCCAGGCTCTCATCAGAAATCCTGGACAGCGCCTGCTCTTTCTTTAAACGACCTGGAGGAAATCAAGTAGGAGTTAAAAGAGCACTGAGTGAACCCTCTAAACAAG
The DNA here is from genome assembly GCA_015108495.1 of Heterochromis multidens. Taxonomy (NCBI): domain Eukaryota; kingdom Metazoa; phylum Chordata; class Actinopteri; order Cichliformes; family Cichlidae; genus Heterochromis; species Heterochromis multidens. The sequence continues at coordinate 27,207 of VUQS01034446.1, read as the reverse complement.
GAATTTTTTGCAGGCTGCTTTAAATCCATTATGAAAGGAATGTCACAACTGTATTGTGGCAGGCTTTTATTATAAAAGGATTTAAAGGAAAACAATCTGGATGACATCCAGTTAGGGAAAGCTGATAACTACAGATCAGGAGTTTTGCAAGTGAAACATTAATGTGATCATAATTTTTCAATATAACTTTTCATCCTTCAAAAAGTTGTTTCCATTCTTTACCACTAATACCAATCGATTAGAAAAAGCCTGCGTTCAGGTCAGGAGAAGACAAAAACTTTGCAGAAACATTTTGCAATCGCATACAGCCAACAGATGATCTAAATTAATCACAGTGCCCACCCCACTCTTTGAATACCCTAGTACAAACAAAAAAACAATCTCATTGATAACCGGTTTCATTTAAGTGGATGTAGTAATATCCAGATTAGCACCAATAATTTTACCTATAATCCTCACAGGTATTCAGAGTTCATGACATGGTCACGCAAGCCATGGGTCAGTGGAAAGTTTGAGAAAACACACAGCTTTTTTTTTTTTTTTGTTGTTTTTGCCTGAACATGGATATTTTGTTCATGGACTATAAAATCCCATTTGGCTTCATGTTAACTGTCATTTATAATTTTTATAGTGCAAAGCATTTCTGGCATCTATCAGACTTTTGGATTAAGTGTTTTAACTGATGCACTAAGAACTTTTTATTTATCCTGCACAATGTTTCAATTAAACAGAGTGGATGCCTTGTCTTTATTCACCGCCGTCTACTTTTTCCAGTGTTTTAATTTTCTGTGTCATGAGTTTTACAGCACTGCCTGCTTTGCTGTAGGCTGGTTTTCCCATTAGGGAAACAATTCCTAACCCTGATCCTGAAAGCTTTATACACTGCAGGCCATGATCTTAACCTCTTTCATCTGACCAAGTAGCTATATGCCCAAAAATCTAAGTAACTGGAGCACTAGAGAGTTCACAGGGTTTTTTGGTGGCTTTAGTGGCTCTGGCAGAGGCCAACAAGAAAACACATGCCCTGGCTTCCATTGTTTGGTGTCAGAGCGCTTTCAGATGGTGTGAGAGAGACAGACTGGACACATACACACACATTTGTATGGATATCCTTGTGAGGACATTCACTAACATAAAACCAAATGCCTAAACACAACACTTACCCTACCCCAAACCTAACTGTATCCTTTATCCTAAAACCTAACCCTCTAACAGCCCTCTAAGGAGTGTGAGAAACTGCAAAAAGAAAAAAAAGAAAAAAAAATGTTTTCACTCTCATGGCCTAAAGCTCAAAGAAAGATAGTTGGACAATTACACCCCACACACACACACACACACACACACACACACAGATACCTACTTGCTATCTTTCTCCTCATCCAAGGACAGACAAATATCCAGACCAGAGCTGCACAGACCAGCGACCCGGCTAAAGTGATGAGAAAGATGGCCCACACCGGTAGCATCTCTAACCCCAGCACTGCAGTTAACGAACACACATAAAGAAAAAAAAAAAAAAGTAGTTTCATAATGTTTTAATCATATACTCACATCACACATTCAAGAGGAATTTTGAGCAAACAAACAAGCACCGCCATCCCTTAACCCCAAGGTGATAATTTGATCATACACTGGTGTCAGGCTAAATAATCAGAGATATACTAGAAATAACTGTCGCCCAGCACTTACATGGAGCTCCAGTATACATGATGGAGAATGTGTTGATTCCAATGGTGGAGGCATAGAAGAGGGGCAGCGCTCGCAATCCGTTTGGGACAGAGTCATCCTGTGAAGTAAACACACAGATGGATTTTTGACAAAAGCGACTCAATTCATTATTGCAAGCAAATTTGGAGTAAAACACACACACACACACACACACACACACACACACACACACAAAGTATCCAAATAAGTATATCCTGTTCAAGTGTCCTCAAAGAAGGAAATGCGCTGCTCACTGATTTTGAAACCTCATGAGCAGTTGTCTTAAAATGATAATAATAATAATAAACAAAAAACATGCACAACAGGTCAATATGAGCTAAAATGAGACCATGATCAAATCCAGACAACTAATAAGACAACATCTAACTATTCTGATCAAAAGTTCAGCTCAGGTCAATTTAAAGGTGTGGAAATTGTGAAACCAAAGCCAGTAATACAGCTATTCACTCTTGCACAACTGTGGCTTGCTTTTATCAGAAGGTTAATATGAAGTATGATTAATGAGACAGGTAAAATGTCTGACATTTACAAACTAAATTAGACAGTGGATTTTACTGAAGTAACAAATCTCTACCTGGCAAACATAAAACAGAAAGATCAAGTATTCGGATGCAAATATCCTGCAGATGCAAAAATGAACTCATTCTGAATTTGACCCATCTATGCTGTAACACCGGCCTAAATGACAAATCGTCCTATGACTCATTCATATATAATCCTGCAGTCGTGACCCTAGGATGATCTGCAACACTTCCTAGTCTGCCAGAGATTTCCCATTACATAACAACAACTATGCGGGTGTTGCCATATCAAATGGATTTTATCTGTGCTGAAGTTCTTTCGGACAAATTGCGGGTACACGTGTACGTCTGTGGCCAAGTTTTCACATTAAAATTCCCAGAATGACAGCTAACTGCAAGTGTGGAGAATGCATCAGCTGCAAATGCAAAGGCAGTGTGACAAAATTATACACTCATCAGTGGCAACAATGTACAGCATTAGTTGCAAGTGATTTGAGCCTACCTTGTTGAGGATGAAGTGTCTGATGAGCATAAAGAGAAGTCCAGACATAAGTCCAGAGAGCAAGGGGGAGATGAACCACGATGCCACTAGAGTAGAAGGGAAAATATAAAGAGGAAATAACAGCAAGAATGCTTGCTAAATCTCCTTCTCTCTCTAAGTAGAAATTTAGTGCTTTAATAGTGTTTTTGTTTGAGTTTTCCTCCTTAACAGATCTCATTTTCTATTTTTTTAGTCATCAGTTATTCTCTTCCTACAATGAATTGCAATCCCTTTCATTCATATTTTGTGCATTTAAGTAGGAGAATAAATGCCAATAACTAGTTTCTGTTGAAGTGAGAGTTTATTATACCTTAAACTACGTGCTGTTCCTGTATGCTGAGCTTGAGGATGCTGCATGATGTATGATAGAGGCTCCTAACAGAGATGAAATAGGTTTATATGCCTCAACTAAACTCAATAAAGCACTGAGTAAAAAGTGAGTCATGTACTTTGCAACAAAATCTGAAAATTGTTGTTTACTAAAAACCTAAAAGCCTTTTTGATGTCAAACTCCACTGGACATATCTCAGTGTGGGTTCTATTCCATAAGGTTTCAATGGAAAATGAGGCAGTTATTATAGGTACACACACATACACTACTCTGATACAATCTTCTGCCATTACCTATCTTGACAAGCTGCATCCACTGTACGCCCTTTGTGCCGATGGCCACCATAGAGAAGCCTATGGTGGCACCAACAATGCAGTGAGTCCCAGAGATGGGCAGTTTGAGGAAGGAGGCGATCAGCTGCCAGACCGCTGACCCTGTGACCAAAACAGAGACAAAAATCCAACATTTAGTTTAGTTTATTTATTTGTCTGGCTCCATGCACAAAAACAATCTCATGGGAAAAGAGGTGAATTGTACCAGTTAATTTCCATCTGCAGTTCGTATGTCATCACGTAACATCTTAAATGAGGGTCTGCAAATGCATTTTGAAATTCAAAATGACTACTTTAGGTCTGTACTGTTTATGGTAGCTGGGGCAGATGTATAATCTGAAAACTACACTAGTCTTTGTTTATCCCTCTTTAACAAAGACTAGTATTCAAAAATTGCTCAACGGCATACAGTAATTGCAGTGTTTTTAACATGTGGGATTATACATCTTTAAAAGAGGAATATTTTAAGATCCAGTCGTGAGAAAAAGTTTGTTTGAATTACCAGGATTTCTCAATAATTACTTAAATATGTCTTCTAAATCACTATATTCATTAGAGACAAATATTATAACTAAACTAATAACATAGAAAACGTTGAACACAATGAGTAGTCACTCATGGCCCAGGATGGGAAAAGTAAGTGAACGCCTGAGCTCAAGACTTTAAAAAGCTAATTAAAGTCAGGAGTAATAATAAAACTAGAAGTGTGGGTTTATAGAGGGGCCTCTCTCTAAAAATAAAGGCATAAAATGTGTGTAGTGACAAAGCATCTTTTGAAATCATCGAGGGAACAGTGAATTTTAAAATTACAAGAGAGCTTCAGGGCAACAGCTCTTGACCTGAAGCTCTGGAGATTTTGGGTGATGTAAGGAGACAATGACCCAAAGCACACAGAGTAAATCAACAACAAAGCTGCTGAAAAAGAAAATTTTAATGTTATAGGTAGGCCAAGTCAGAGTCTTAACCTTAATCTAATTGAGATGCTGTGGCATGACCTGAGGAGGGCTGAGGACAGGAATAAAGAGGGACCGGAACGGTTTTATAGCAGATATTACATGAAGGATGAGGCAACCTGCCTTCAAAGAGCCAATCAACAGCTGGACCGGGAAACTGCACTGACTCATGTACACAGCTGGGGTTCACAACAGTTTCAGCTGAGTGGTGGTGGACACATTTTTCTATGTGTAGAAAAATGTGTAGGTAAGTGTACCTACCATTTTTCTTGGCTTACATATCCATAAATTGAATTAGCATGGCATCTGCTCAGTGCTCTGATAGGCAGAGCTAGAAACACTCATTGAGTCAGCTGTTAAGTGGTGTAACTTTGTGCGAGCATCATGCACATATAACTTGCAGACAAAAAAGCCTTTTAGAACCTTATTTTGACTGGTGATTCTATACACGCAGTTATTTCTATTATTCTAGAGAAGCAGATACTAAAACCTTAGCAAATCATTGTCAGCCCTAAATGAAATACTGAGAGCATACACTGTACTGTGCTGTATCCTTGAACTTCAGCAAAACACCATAATTTACAGCACACAAGAAGTGCTGGAGGAAGTTTTAACAATAAGTTAAAACTTCTTTTAATTCTGCATAAACAATATGCCAGTTAAAATGTTTCTCCAACAGTGACCTGTGGCAGCCTGCCACACCTGAATTTTCTTCTCCTTGGGAATCCCCTGTGCATAATGCTGCCCTTTTTTAAATCAACATTTGCCAGCTGTCTGTCATTAAAATGGCATTGTCCTAATGGGAGACCCATTGTTTTCTGTTTTTACTGAAATACTGGTGTGCAAGTCTCCTGTTGATACTCAACAGTTCCTCTTTATGTTTCACTTTAAATGTTTTGTTTTCCTGTGGCTCTTAGGAAATACTTGCAGTGCTGCAAGGTTAGCTAACATTAGCAAACCCCCAATAAAGTTTTATCTGACAATACATTCAAAAACTTTTTGCAATGCTTTTTGTGTACAGTAATAAAGTGAGTGATGTGTAATGTGTAATAACAGTAATCATGACACATATATATGAGGATCGTTGCATGTCACACGTATTAACTGAGCCTGACGATTTGTTTTAAGGCTGAGGTATGAATATAACAGCAATCTTAAATTAAAGTGAATTTCTAAGGAGGTGTTTACTGCTATCTACGTCTATATTAAGCAATACAGTTTGAAAAGTGCATTTCAGGAGGATCAGTAGGTTCTACTTTATGACGCATTAAATACTGAATGATGCATATCAAAGTAGTGTACATAAGGTGATATATAAGACATTGTTGAAGTTATTTTTTAAAGAAAAAATGCCAAATCATGTGGTTTCAACAAGCAATTCAGAGATGTGACTTGGGCTGTATGAAAGTAATTTTTTTTTTTCTTTTTTCCAACTTTAAAGACTGATGACAGGGTTAAAAAAAAATGGAATAATTTATAATCCAAGTAATATACACTGTATCTTACTGTACTGTGCAAAAGTTTTAAGTATGTGATCAAGAGTTCTAATGTAATGATAGGTTTTTATGTATTATTTTACTAGAAAAAGCCTGTCTTCTTATAATGCTAGACTGACAAGATGATGATCAGGAAAACTGCTGCAGGAATACTTGACTGTATGGCTGAAAATAGTTCTTTGGCTGTCTGTAACCCCTCTCTGACATTTTTGCCTGCTGGATAAGAATCTAACTATGTAGTGACTAAAACATTGAGAGTGAGGGTCACTCATCACACCTCTGGTAAAAAAAATTTTTTTCATCTATAGAGTGTGCAACTAATATTAGCAAATGAATTAATTTTAATAAATTCTTTTTCATCAACCATGGTCTCTCAAAGCCCAAGGCAACAAGTCAAATGTCTTCTTTTTTCCCCCCCATGTGCTCATCTAAAACCCAAATCATAAAAAGTTTTAAAACACAGGAAAGAAGAAAAACTTTTTCCCGTTTTTTAACAGTTGTTTGGCAGCTATGCCATAAAAGGTAAAAACCTTTTCAGAAGTATTATTGTAGGGTTTTTACCTTACGATATAAAGCGCCTTGAGGCGACTTTTGTTGTGATTTGGCGCTATATAAATAAAACTGAATTGAATTGAAAGTAAAAATGTGCAGCTTTTCTCCACTTATATGGTAAAGTAATGGCTCTTGGTTTGTTACAAGTACTGATGAAGTCTGATATGATTTTTAAAGGATAAAATAAGGTAATTAATTAATCTTAAATTAAAGTGATGGCTCTTTATTTTTTTTGGACATGTCCAATTTCATCTCCTTAATTTTTTGCGCATCCATGCTACTTATATCTTTATTCAGACATGCGACAGGTTGCAAATATTACAGAAATATCACTGGGTCTACCTAGTAAAAGTGCTGTTGTGGCTTTTACATCAAAGTGACCCTGGTGCTTATTCAAACTTGACCCAAAATTTGCCATCAGATAAACATAAGGTTTTGAATGCTGAAAACAAGGTTTAAGACATTAACAGCAACTACATCACTCAGTAGACGTAAAAGCAACTTCAACTTACCAACCATGGCGCTGACCTCGCCTGCCATGAGGACGGGCACCGTGTCATTGTAGAGGCTGACATCTATGATGCCCTTCCGAATAGTCTCTCCCACTTTGGCCCCGAGCAACATTGAGCCCAGCGTCTCGAAGATGGATGCCAGGATGCAAGCTTGCTTCAGAGTGACCACACCGGATCCCACTGCTGTGCCAAATGAATTGGCCACATCATTAGCTCCGACTGAAAATGCCAGGACGAAGGCAATGATGAAGCCAATAACCACCATCCACAGATATGACTCCAGATCCATCTTGATATGATTTCAGGTGAGAAAAAAAAATCCAAGCAGACAAAAACAAATAAAAATCTAGTTTAAATATTCTAAAAAAAAAGAAAAAAGAAAAATGAAGTGCTCTGTGCGTTTTTAGCGGAGGACTTAGTAAGCCCGCTCCTTCTCTTCGTCCCCTGGTTATAGAGAGTTTGAGGGGAGAAGCACAGCCGCTAACTAAGCGTTTGGAGCTCAGTCCAAAGATTTGAGGTTAGTGATGGTGGGAGCAGAGAGCATTCCATAGCTTAGTGTGAGACGGCCTGTCTGCACGTTCTTTCACCTGCCGGAGGAAAAGAGAGAGAGAGAGGAGACACAGAAACAGATTAGTGTCATAAGCTATGATTACTCTTTTTCAACAGCAGTCATCTGACAACACCTCCCTGTGACTTCCTTAGAAAACCAAAAACAAAGGAGTTGGGGTGGGACTAGGAGAGAGAGGAGGGGAGAAGACGACAAAGGAAAAAAAAAAAAAAAAAAAAAAAAAAAAAAAAAAAAAAAAAAAAAAAAAAAAAACATATAAATGAAGGATTCAGGATGGATGATGATGATGCAGAACTGGCTTTGATGAAACAATGATAGCACTCCAGTGCACGCCAGTGAGGAAAGCGGAGGACATCTCAGATAACTACAATAGGAAATCACAGTCTGCGCTTCAAAGAAATCAAATCAGATCGTGCAGAGGGCTTGCTGTCAGCAATGACACTATAAAAAGCTCACTGTTTCCAGAATGAGACATGAGCAATGCTCCGAACATTAGAGAGGCTAGTATCATCTTATCCCCGCACAACAGGGCAGCTGACAACCTTTGCCACACATTCGGACAACCTTAGACAGGAGTTTATACTCTACTCAGTTTTAATTTTTAACCACCAAAAAAAATCTTAACATCTATTATTATTTTAATCTGACACATTGATGCCAACAGTGATAACAGACAGAATTATTAAGTATTCTGTTAAATCTAGGTCTTCCTGAAATACTCAAAGTTGCTTCAGTGGCAGCCCCGTAGATGTTTTCATGCCAGATTTACATTGTAGTTGGCCTTCAAATCTGTGCTCTTACAGCCTCAGCATGACTATAATTGTGCTCGCCAGGTAACACTGAAAGGTACATGAGAGTTTTGTAACAAGCTTTGGAGTACGAGTTCAAACAAAACCAAATGCTCTGGTGCAATGCAAAAAAGAAAAACTTGGTGCATTTAAGTTAAGACTGCAATGCAGTAACAGCATCAGCACTGATGTTCTACTGCTGCTTGAGGTGGGAGTAGTTCACAAAATTGCACCTTTGCAGGTCAGATAGTAATTTATAATACATTTCTTGAGTCTTGTGTCTCTAAATACTAGAGCATACTTACATGATTCTACTTTTCTGTTGTGAATAACTATAAATTGAAACTGTTAAGCCATTAAGTTCAGTAGGAAAGTAAGGATTATTTTCCTGTGCCCAATCTATAAAAACATAAATATCATATACTACTGCCTTTAAGTTAGAGACGAATATTTTGTCTACATCTCCTAATTTCCTCATTTCTATATAAAAAAAATAGAATTTTCTCAGTTTTTACGGTTAACCTGACAAAACAATGACATTTAAAAACAGTCTGGAACAGTTTCACTTTTTTCTCTTTTCTGGCTTTCTGTAGCCAGAACAGTCTGAACTGTGAACTGTGTTTCAATAATTGGATTTGTTGTCCTACTAAAATAATTTCTAAAGACTGATGGTTTCTGGATGATCAGGTGCTGCTGCTGTTTACCTGTTAAAAAGCTGATCGCATCACATCCACTTAAACAGCAGGCAAACATCTTCCCTTGCCACTGTTCTTCAAGGGTTATTTACATCACAACAACAACATGCTTTAAAAACAGATGATGAGGCCACCTACAATGAAGCCTCCGGTGGTCTTTAAGAGACCTCTATGCCACAAATGACTTTGTTTGGGTTTTTTCGTTTGTTTCTTCATAGGGGCCAATGACAGCGTACTTCCTTCTATGGTTAAGCCCGATTTTTAATGGGGGAGCATTAAATGTAAACAGCCGTCGGCATTAACTGGCTGCATTCCTCTCTTCGCGTGGGGGCAGGCAGCTCCTTTCTAAATAGCCTGCGGCCAGTTATGGCTCCCTCCTCCCAACCAAGAGCTCCATCTGGAACAGTCGAGGTCACGCACTCTTAGCCTTTATCCTTTGCAGAACCACAACAAACACATAAAAAGATGATAACTTGTCTTTTGATCAGGTCTATGAAAGACCTCCCGGAATCAGGATCCATTAGTGACACTGAAAATTATTCCATTGCTGCTCATTTAAAATATAAGTAGGACACATTTCTTAGTTTTCTCACAGTAACTTCACAGAAGTGAAGGCGAGGAGAGCTCAGAGGTTGCCAAATCTCAAACAGAATGAGTAAAAAATGATTTGATGATCTACTGATCCCCGAGGAGAAATTCTCTTTTACCGGTCTTTCTCCAGAGAGAGATCAGAGCACCGGTTCAATGCCTCTGATCCTGTGCTCTTTGGCTAAAAAGTCAAGAAACCAAACTTATGAACTTTTGTCCATCAGCATAACTGACAAAAGTTCATAATTAATGATAAACACGACAATATAATCTAAGGTAAGGTTTTATCTCTGATTACTTAATTGCTTCCTGTCTCATATCTGCTGCTTGTAGTCATCTTGACTCACCATAAAAAGCTGTCTTATAAAGTCTGCACCAATATGAAGACATACTTAAATTACCCTAAACTGATTTCAAACGGAATCTCTATTGAATACGTTTAAGAATCCATGTGAGACAATTTGTTTTACACCGTCAAGTAGTGCTCTGTAAAAATGTGTTCTACAGTCAATGTATTGACTCTGGCAAAGTTTGAAGGACTAACAAGGGACTGTGTAAATGTTTATTCTGGGGAACACCACTGCCACAAGAGGACCACATCACACACCACAGTCAAACTGAAGCACCGCACAGAAGAGATGTTCGGTCAAATACATCTCCAGAAAAAGCAGACTGAACATCCTGTGCCTCAGTGTGACAGGGAAGAAAGATGAGTGAGTGATTTGAGCGTGGGTGTGACCACTAGGTCAGCAGGTCATTATTTTATTATGTTCTACAAAAAGGAAACTCAACATGACTGACCCTGAAGTTCACACACTGCCACTCCCAGTTGTGGACATAAAATCTGAAAAGAATGGCATTTTGTGACGTCAGTGACAACGTCTGCTAAAAATGGTCAAAGTACAGCACATTTCCAAAACAAACAGCTGCATGCTGCTCTCGATATCTGATTTCTTACCTGTGACATTTGAAAAAGCAGCAAAATCTGCACTGAACTTTGAGAACATGCAAAATCTGGCCCAGGAACAATTGCACATTCTCACAGATGACCCTATGTCCTTGAACACAAGTCAATAATCCTACCATGACCTGGAGTATACATTGATTTGTACCCAGCCATTTAGCAAACGCAGTATGTGCCGGAGATTCAGTTTCATATTCGTGTGCATGATTCTAAACAGACTGTCTGGCTACATGACCTTCAGAATTAATCTTTACTCTTTGCTTTAAAGCAAAAGACAAACAGCTGCACAGTCTGTCACAAAACCTGTTATCTTTTTTATTTTTTATTTTATTTCCATTTACCAAGAGCAGTCCTTCTTTAATTCATTTGTAACAATCAATTAATAATTCATGTAAAATACGCACTCAGTATTAGCAGAATAAAATAGAAGCAAGGAAGCAGCAGAACCACGATGCAAATTGATGCACTGCCAGTAATTGCGATTGCTTTTTGCTACCTGGATAAGAATGCACTCCATGATGATGTTTCTATTTTGCAGGTCATTGGGATGCACGGAAATAAGCAGATGATGAAACGGTAATATGTTAAATTTAATGTGAAAATTGGCAGCACAGAGAAGAAAATTACATATCTGCTCAAACAATTTAGAAGAAATGTTTGAGATAATGTGCACACAGGATGGAGTCTGACCCGCTTTGTTAAGGAAACTAATGCACAGGTGCCATTTTGATCACCACTTTGATCAATATTTTGCATACCAGCTTCTGCTGGTAACACTGCACTTTTGAACTGGTTGTTGGCTGTTATCATTTAAAGCACTGGATGTAAGAAAGTTTGTTTATAACACCGCTGTGGGGCTGAAACACTGAGTTAGTTTTAAAACTACTTGGAACTCCTTCTCATATTTATATGATGTGATTTTATCTGCCGGTATCAAAAAAGGAGTATTGTGAATTAAAAACTTAAACCAAACTAGCTTTTATCAAGTTATAAAAAATGGTTTGTTAGAGACTGGTCTGTTGATAGATCAGTGGGTCTACAGAATGTAACATCCTGCCTTCCTACACAGCTCAGGTGAATCATTTATAACCTTTAAAAAGTGTGCCACTGCCGCTCTCCAAGGTGCTGATACTGAGACCACCAAGGATGACTGAGGTGACTTTGATAGACTTTATAACAGCAGGAGCAATAGCAATATTCAGATCACGATTAATGTGTCTGAGAAATACTGGAATTTTAGATGATTTTGGATTCAGCTGCCTAAGTAGTTTCAGATGAATGGTCATTATGACATTATCTCCACCAAGGAGGTTATATGATCAGTATTATTCCTTCATTTTCTCTGTTAGTTACCAAAATTTGCATTTTTTTTTTTTTTTTTTTTTTTTTTTTTTTTTTTTTTTTTTTTTTTTTTTTTTTTTTTTTTTTTTTTTTTTTTTTAAAGAGGAATTTGTATGAAAATGTTGCCAGTTGAGAAACAGCCATACTTAACCCTAGTTTATGGTCATCGCATTGGTTGTGTCACATGCAAACTGTGATGTCACTGTTTATTCTGGTGGTTGATGGGGCGCCAGACTCGCTGCACTCTTCCTCTGAACAATAGGTGTCACCACAGAGAAAAAACCTCCGCATCAGCTCTGGTATAGGAGTAGAAGAAGTCAAAACTCTCAAACTCTCATCTGTTGCAGGGTCTCCCTCTGTATAATCTGGGAATCTCTCCTGCACTGACATATCACTGAAATGGCAGGAAGACCAACATGATCATACACCTGTGTCTTCAACCTGGCGCTGGCTGTGCCACACTCAACAGGTTACAAAAGATTTGGAGTAGATCTAAGAATTTTTGGAAGTATTTTTTATCATTATGACTTCAGGCAAATTTGGACATTTCACATTGTATCTTGAAAAATACCTATCAACCTGAAATAGGACAGACATTGGGAGACATTGCCTTAATGTTCAAGAATATATCACAAACTAATCTGGGTCCAGATATTTCTCTGGATCCAGGGTCCAAGGTCAGTCCAAGGAGATGAACTGACACCTCCTCCTGAACATGGAAAATTAATAGAATTTTTAATATCTAGGTCACATGTTCTTTTTTATTTTTTAGAAACACACACTCCATATCTTATTATAACCACCACTTCTGCATTTCAATCATCTGTTTAACTTATAATTCCAAAGTCTGTTTTAAATTTCTGTCCAATAGGAATTTGAGGTTTAATCTTTGAGCGACCACCTACTTGTTCCCAAAGAGCAGACTAGAGCTTTGCACAGTGGTGTGCAGAGAGTGCCTAAGAAAGCAACCCTAAATAAAAACACTTGAAAGTGACTCTGTAAAGCAACCTGCTCTTGAGGATTATTTCTGGCAGACTCATTTTCTTCCTGTGGGTGTCAGTGCCAGGCAGTATTCATAATGAGAGCACTGACACAAAAAAATGACACAGACACAGCATGGGCAAACAAGACTAAAGTGGGTCTTCATGTTGTCTATGCAGGAATATTTAAGCAAAAAGGAAACATGTAAACCTACAATAGTTTTTTTCCTGCTATTTATTAGTTATTTTAACCAGTCCAGCAATTACAGAGCAGCATTATCATTCTTGGGGAGGCTGTTTCTGACCATTAGATGCCAATTCACTCTTGTTTAGCTTTGCTTTTTGGTCTCTACCAATTCTTGACTCCTAATCTTTTATTTGCAGGTGTACAGTGAGTTTTTACTTAACAGCTGCCTTCTGTGGCTGAAACTGTACTTTTTCACATATTTTATACATTCTTATGCCATTCTTATGACTGCCAGCTAGCCTGTAACATCACTAGAGTGTTTCACCTGTTACAGCATTAGTCCCTAGAAGCATGTGTTGTGTGCCATGGACTATAATACGAAACCTCTGTGCAAACTACTTACAGTGATTAGTTTAACTGTTTGTTGTCACTGCTGAACAGTGCTCATTAATCCGCCTAAGATGCCAATGCACCACAGCCACAGCTGGTGCAAAACACTGTGTCACGAGCTACAGTCTGCATTGACACGCGGCTGCACTATCCTCGCACTGATTCAGCCCCCTCCCCTTCCTCTCATCCTGTCTAGGCACATGCTGAAAGAAACAGAACTAGAACATACATGCAGTGTCAAGATGATGACTCACAGCAGCATCCTACTAGCCGGCTAATTGTTATACCTGAAGCATACGCAACTGCAGTGCCTCCAAGGACACAGGATGCTCACGTCTACCAGATGGCTTAGTAAGTTAAGAGAAGGAGATAGATAATGGTTGAGACTACAAAACTAAGAGAAACAGGAAGGCAAGTACAGCAAGATTAAATCCTTTAAAACAACTCCACTCACCTTCATGTCTCTTCACATCAAGAGGAGATGGGACAATGGTGGAAATGAATAAATGTCAAAGATAAAATGTATTTTTCAGGGGGAGATGGAGAGGGACAGAGGGAAATAGCAGCCTGTAAAAGAAAATAAATAATGGATCAGGAGAAAGAGTGGCGAGTGATTGATTACAAAGAGAGATGGGAAGAAAACAGTTGATGAAGGAGGAGAGGAGAGGAGAAGGAGCAGAAGAGGCTTACTGAGGAATCAGCAGGTTGTGGTGGTGTTGCAGGAGAGAGGAGAGCGCGAGCTAACCACCAAGAGCGAGAGATATAAAGAGAGAGAGCGAGAGAACAGCACAGCCAGCTGAGTCTAGACTGCCTCTTACAGGAATTTATCTGCATTCACAGCACACATCAACCAATGACAAATGTCGTAGAAGCCGAGGTGTACCGCTGAGTGGTTATCTGAGTGGAGAGAGGATGGACAGACAGAGGGGAGGCGGCCAATGTCTGTAAAGGAGGATAGCCAGTAAGGGGGGGAGATGAGAAGAAGAGGAGGTGAACCTGTGTGGATGTGTTCTACAGCCAGCGAAAAGCATTCAGACAGATGAAGGGCATTCAGAGCACTTCCCTTTCCTTCACCAATCTGATCACAAGTAGTCGACTGCTTAATATAATATGCACACATACTCCTATATACTGATGCACAGATGAGTGCACACTGTTGTCTGTGATTGTTGTCATTGCAGAGGAATCAGTATAATGAAATGAACTAAGACAGGACCACTTTTCTTTGTAATACAGAGGCCCATCACACAGGAACACACACCATCTCAACACTGATACTTGGCTGGAGCCCACCCATCACTTTCTCTGCCTTTCTCTCTCTGCCACAATTGTTTCTTTCAAAGACACGCTGAACAGTGCGTCTTTATGTCACTTGACTTCTGCGGGCAGAGATAGAGGCTCTCGTCAACACAATGAGGAGTCCGGGCCAGAGCTGATGTAGGCGACAAAATACAAAGCAGAACCACAGAGTTCACATCTCTTCAGCAGTTCCTCAACACTTCACTGATGATTCCTACACTTAAGACTACTTTACATGGCAACAGACTGAAACAAACTAATCAGGTACGAAGAGCAAACATGGATATTTTCTCAAAGGTTTTTGTTCTAAACCATGACATTTTTAAACTTACTGGAGATTTGGCTCAATCTATTCATTCCTTCACAAAATATTTTGTGTGGAGTGTGTTTTTTTTAATCATTACTCACACACGCCATTGAAGCCAAGAAGGAGTCCGATGCCACTAGTGCATTTCAGGTCCTGCTCATTTCCTTCTCACATACTGTCCAAGGGCTAAAAAAGCAGTGACCTCATCTATCGAGTTCTGTTCAAAGGTCTGATGTTGTATTTGTTTGAGCTTTCTCTTCTATTGTCTCTCAACTCATTCTCTCCCTTTCTGTCCCCCAACTGGCCCTGCCTGCTAAAAGCCTATCTGCGTCAGCTGCACCTGCTGCCTCTGACTCTGTACTTCGCAGCAGGGAGGCGCTGTCTCTTAGAACTCAAACACGCACACATACACACACATGCTACAGTGCTATGATCAGTCAACCTCGATGGGCAGGAGGGGGGTCGCTTAAGAATGACAACAACAGCGCATGTCGCTCTCAACACCATCTTCAAAAGGTTCAGCACACACACATACACACACTTTCATAAATCCTTTCACTCAGTCTATTTATTTTCTCCCCTGCATTGCAGCACTAAGTCAGGTTGTTAAGAAGCGAATAACTCTTCAGATTGCTTCTGATGGAAACACACAGGCAATCTGTCAAAAATTAATGCAAGCATACAGCTAAATAGTCTCCAATAGAGTATTTTTGGCCAGATTTACCCTTGTAGAGATCCTGCTGTCTCCTTACCATCGCTAAAGTCTCAAGACAGAGTGCAGTGGAACAATTCACAGACAAGTACTCCTTCGAAATAAAATCCCCTCTTAATTTTATCCTTTTTTTTTTAAACTCTTTATTTTGTCATTGCATAAGACCTAACAGCATGCGGTTCCGATCCTAGTTTCAAATGTAATTTAAAGATGTATTAATGCAGTTATGTTTGGTCAAAACTGGGTTACAATAAAGTACATGTTGAAAAGGACTACTTTCATGGGGCATTCAACACTGTAAAAATGACTCACGAATGGATTTTGTGACATTAACACTGCGTTGCCACTAACAACAAACAGTCAATAGTAATAAATCACTCAGGGTTAACCTTCAACCTCGACTGAATGTGGATGTGCACTGCAAAATGTACCACAAAAAGATTGCTCCAACAATTTAGCACGGAGAACCATTTAAAAAAAAAATAGGCATATCAGCACTTAAAAGTGCCAAAATTCTTCCAGCAGAACCAAAAATAATGTGTTTTCCCACATGTTTCTTCAGTGTCAAATTTTGGTATTTAGGTTTCCGGCAATGCAACAAGCAAGGCTTTCTGAATATTGGGTGTGCTATGCTCTGGCTACTTGCTGTACTCTCAACCCACAAGCATCAAGCACAGATGAGGTGCATGCTAAAGAGGTCTGACAGACCTTGTTTCCACTTGGTTTTAATATATGTACTGGGTGACTGGATCACAAATGGACAGCAGAGACACATCGTCATTTAAAATGGTGTCACTTGTGTTCAGATCTCATTACTGTCAAAGGGTCCAGTGCGCCATTATTACATCCATCTGTCACCAGTGAAGAAACAGATTTGTTTAGCAGGTGCTAGCACAATGTTTCAAGGACTAATATACATGTATGGGGTGTTGCAACTGTTAAGAATAACAGGACAAAGTCATTCGCAGATTGCAAAATGGGCACAGGACAAAATGAAGAAGGACCACCATGTCCTGCATCAATGACATCTTTTCCTGTTATGTCCATGTTGAGGATGCGTTTGTAGTTTACACCACAAAGGTTTTCATATGCAACAACCTCAGCAGGTGTTTTGAGTAAATGCACTGAAATGAGTCCATCCATTCATCCATTTTCTAACACTTATCTAGATTCGGGTCGTGGAGGCAGCAGTCTAAGCAGAGAAGCCCAGACTTCCCTCACCCCAGCCAGCTCTTCCAGCTCATCCAGGGGGGACACCAAGTCATTCCCAAGACAGTCGAGGGATATAATCTCTCCAGCGAGTCCTGGGTCTCGGTAGGACATGGCCAAAATACCTCACCTAGGAGGCATCCTAGTCAGATGCCCGAACCACCTCACGTGGCTCCTTTCAATGTGGAGGAGCAGTGGTTCTACTCAAATTCCCCCTCGAATGACCAAGCTCCTCACCCTATCTCTAAGGGAGAGCACAGCCACCCTTCAAAGGAAACTAATTTCCGCCACTTGTACCTGTGACCTTATTCTTTCAGTCACTACCCAGAGCTCATGACCATAGGTGAGGGTGGGAACATAGATTGACCGGTAAATTGACAGCTTTGCTTTTATGCTCAGCTCTCTCTTCACTACAACAGATCGGTACAGCATCCACATCACTGCAGACACCAACCCAATCCGTCTGTCAATTTCACACTCCACTCTTCCCTCACTCGTGAACAAGAACTCGAGATACTTAAACTCCTCCACCATAACTTGTCCCTGACACGGAGTGGGCACTCCACCCTTTTTCAGCTGAGAACCATGGTCTCAAACTTGGAGGTGTTGATTCTCATTCCCGCCGCTTCACACTTGGCCACGAACCGCTCCAATGCAAGCTGGAGGCCACTACCTGATGAGGCCAACAGAACCACATCATTCGCAAAAAAGCAAAGATGAAATCCTGAGGCCACCAAAGTGGAGACCCTCCACCACCTGGCTATGCTATATTCTGTCCATAAAAACTAGGAACAGAATCGATGAAAAGGGCAGCCCTGGCAGAGTCCAACACCCACTGGAAACGAGTCCAACTTACTGCAGGCAATACGAACCAAGCTCTTGCTATGGTTGTACAGGGACTCAATGGCCTGTAACAACAGGCCAGACACCCCATACTCCTGAAGCACCCCCAAAATGATACCCCGAGGGATGTGGTCGAATGCCTTGTCCAAGTCCACAAAACACATGTAGACTGGTTGGGAAAACTCCCACGCACTCTCGAATATCCTCGAGAGGATGAAGAGCTGAAATGAGTCTGGGTGGTCATTTACACTTGTATTTTGCACTGTACACTTGTAATCTGATCTCTCAAGGTGCATTTTAAAGACAGGTGTAAAAAGGAGACATACAATACTGTGCAAAAGTCCTGAGTCACCCTTCATTTCTTTATATTTTGCTAGGAAAATGGGAAATAGGTAGTTCAGTGATTTATTGAAACATTGGCAAACATACATGGAAATACAGTAAATAAGGCAAAAACAGAGTTTCTACGATTCTGACAAGAAATTCTCCTCTTCCTTGGAAGCAAAATATAAAGAAATGAGGGGTGATTCAAGACTTTTGCACTGTATTGTAACTCTTAACACTTCAATGTTTGAAGCCACAACAGTTCTCATCTTTCCCCCCCCCCCACACGTGTGGTAGTATTGAGACCCTCAGACCACTTACCCTGTAAGTATCAAATTACTTTCCTGCACTACCAGAGGAGAAGGAAACAATATTTTTATCACAGTTTCTAATGAGACCTCCGTTATGGTTGGATTTACTATCTGTGCTATGAAAGCTTTTGCCGCTTAATTATCCCTGGTTCACCTTCAGACAGCTATTATCTTCGATCCAGTTTTGAAATGACAGTCTCATACACCATGCACCTAACAAATATCCAAGTCTTTATCAACACTAAACCGAGCTCTGGTGCAACAGCAAACAATTGAGCCCCCCCTGTGGCTTTCAGTGTTGTGTAAGCCTTAGGTTTAAATACTCTTAAGGTCAGCTCTCTCTGGTTTCAGTGGAGACTATGCATGGGTTTGACACCCTCACTGAGAAATGGCAAACCAACTACAGCAACTCATCCCTATTTAAGTGCCTGTATGACTGTTTTAAAAAACAGACAGACACACTGCACAGTCCTTACACTGGCTGCCCTTGTTGTGGTTTCTAAGGGGTTCAAATAAGGAAATTAACTTAGATTTTTTTTTAAATTGAGTATTAAAAGGAATTACTGGTTGAATGCATAAAAAGCATGAAAATTTCAGAAAAAAATTCAATGACTAGACTTTCTAGACTTGTTCAAGTTCATAAATGTGGGATTTTAAAGCTGAGGACACACACAATAACACATGTGCCCAGTGCACAAAAACCACCAAGGCTAAAAAAGCAGCTCACAAAGGATGGAGTGCTTAGAATAATGCTTTCAGGCAAGCAGAAACTATTAGTCACCTCTGAGAATAACCCATGCACACAAGAGGGATCTTAGCAGACCAATCAAATAGTGCCACAAAGATGAAAAAATAGCCAACAATTTATTACTAACAATAAGGCGGCCAGTGATTCTGGCTAGTCGTCATATCATGTGACTGACAAAATTAGGCTTGGTACCTACCAACAATCTGGGTTTTTTTTGAGGTTGTAGTCTGGCTTTTTTCTCTTTCTGCCATCTGTGTCCATGTTCCTGAGTGTAGGAGTAATCTTACTCCTGACCCTCTCTCTGTTTCCCCCTCCTTGCTCGCCCCCTCCCACACTCAGTTTTGGCCAGACAGCTCCAGTTCTTTTCCGCGAATCAGCATAGGTACCCAAAAGCAAAACGAGTGCCCTCCAGCCCTGTCGTCCTTTTTCTTCGTTCCTGTGCCGACCCCTCCCAACCTCTCCTCCTTTTAAGTGTGGAAGCAGAACAATTTTGATCTGGCTCTGTACTCACGTAGCACTGCCAGGACCTCCAGCTTACCTACCTCTTTCTTGACTGCTGAGACTGGTAATCTACTGCTGGCATGCTCTGTGGTATTAAACTGTGTTACTGGGACAGAGTGGGTGCCGGTATTAGTGAGTGCTGGAAATGTAGGGCAAAAATGGCAAAAGAGTTGAGTGAAAAATTAGACGTACCAACATGATTTAATTATGTTTTGGTCCATGTTCACACCAATGGGAATAAAGCATGTTGCTGCCTCAGTATTTTGTCTACACTAAAGCTGCCAAGTGACCCATGAAACCCCAAATGCTCTCCAAAGTGGAGATCTAAAACCTCTGGGCTTGTTATGTAATGACAAAAGACAAAAATTAGTCCTGTTAAACAAATGCCGACATATGATTTCATTCTCCCGAGTGTCACACAATCCATTTCAGAAGTTGGACTACTATTAAATAGAATAACAATATGTAATGCTAGTTTGTAACAAACACTATAAAAGTTCTTAGCTCAGGAGGGGCAACTGAATTTTTCCCCACTTTTGTTTACTGTTGCTCATAGACAAATTTCAAATAACATTTAGGAACACCCAGAAAGTCCTCCCATTGTGCAGTCTAGTAAAAAGTATAAAATCTTATTTTGAAAATGACCACAGTGACTTAGAAGACAAGTGTAATGCAACACTTCACCTGACACATCCTCATATTTGTGTAGTGTTTGGTAGTGCTAGCTGTCTGGGAAAGTTCTATGTGGTGCTAGTGTCCCTCCAGTGGAACAGTGTGTGGTAGAAAGGTTAAAGGAGGACACTATTAGACACATAAACAGAGTACGTGCAGATACTTTAAGCTGTGGATAATTTTTAAGTATAAGGATTATAAAAGTGCTTTGTTTTGTTTCAAATTAAATTTATAGTATTTGCAGTATAACAGACTTAAGTGACCTTGGATAGCTGCAGCCGCCACATGTGAGGTTAAAGGTAAGTATAAAAGAGAGGCAGAGAGACAGAGGAATAAGAGAATGAGAGAGAATGCCCCCTCCTAAGCTGCATCTAGTGGCCGTGCCCTGCTCTTAATCCTGGCTTCCAGCACATGACCCAGCTAACACTATTATAGAGTGCTTTGATTAGACCTGCTGCTGTGCGCACGTAGTGACAGACGTAGCGGTGGCCGGGTACATGGGGTCCTGTGCTTTGGCACCACCGTACAGGAATGCCAGGCCTCTGCACAGATGCAAATGCATCCACAACCACAGTGTTATACAGTACTTATACATTGAGCTAAGCGTACACAGCTTACACATGATGGAAGAAGAGGCATGAGGCCACCCACCCAAATTAGGTCTGCAAGTCAGTGAATCAGTGGATGACCTCGTCGCTGTTATTCCAAATGAAAACTAAGCGTAATGCTCAAAAATGTATTGTTAGCATTAGCGGTGGCTAATGCTACAGAATGAGTTGAAATAATGGCACTTAGATTGTTTACAACAGGGAGGGGAATTTCACATGACGACTTCAGCAGCAAGCTTTAATCGCATCAAGGGGTCTTAAAAAGTGTATTTTTATAAACTGAAAGAAAACAGCAGTCTGAAGACTTAATTAAGTTTGCAGACAGAAAAAAATGTTAAATTAGAAATTGGAATGAAACCATCATCAATCATGTCAGATTTATGTAGATCAGCTTTTCTGATTTATGTCTAAATTTTGTTTATTTTTTTTATACCAAATTAACACACAATTTAAGTTGATCCTCTCTAAAACTACGACATTATATTAGTAACTGCACTGAAACTTAATTGTCTTTGTCCAGTTAGGGGGATCTGAGGACACAGTGGATCCAGGCTGAGACGTTTCTGAACTACAAATACTCTGTTTATCTCCTAGAATGATTGATGACAATAGAGACTGAACAGTGCACAGGCAGGGAGCTGCCAGTGAACAAATGTGTGCATAAATAAAATCACAATCACAAATCCAGGACTGCATGGCAGAAGATGTGGGTCCTACGACTGTGAAAGAACAAATGGCTTAATCTGAAAATTACACAGTAAACACGGTGTGACCAGTTTTATCACGTTTCCAAGTTGCACTACACATTTATGGCACGTGGTGCACACACACAGTGCACTTTTCAACTTTAAGAAGGTGTGTTCGTTTTTGCATTTGTGTGGCAAGTTCAGGTTACACCCAGGTGCTCTTTATAAGTGAAAGAATTTCTGCCCTACCGTACCCAATATATGAAGAACCTGTAGTCAAAATTGATAATTCTCTTAACAAACATGTGAATTATTACTCTCTGTACTGAAATGCACAGGCTTGTCAGAATATTTCACACAATATTTTGATACAGCTGCTACACACACTCCAGGGAGCGATATTTTTGGGGGCAGCATCCTTGGAGGCTGTGTGTGACATGCGCTACTTTCTCTCTGTGTGAATGCTGTCACAGCATGCCTGGTGCTGAAGGAAAGCCATTGTGACAAGTGGTCTGCTGGTGTTCCGGTGATAGAGGGTAGGATGGGGAGGAGGGCTGTTTTGCCTGGGTCACCTCTAATCCTGTTGGTATAAATCATTTCCTTGAGACTTTTCTATCCATGGCTTCAAATCAGAACATCATCTTGCCCAACCAGTAGGGGGCACAATGAAGCCAAAATCCTAAAAAAAAAATTCTTGAGTGAGAGAATTTTAAATACATAAGTCTACTTCCACATAAACCTGCTTGCACATTTATTCAAAGCAGTACATTTTTGGCATGTTCGACAACACTCATTAACATGAATTAATATAAATATACATAAAAAAACATAACTCAGTTTGGTCTTTTATGAAATCAAACATTCTTAAGCTCAATATTTACTATAAAATTCCTGAACTTCAGCTTAAGCTCAATAAGACACTGTTTACTGTGCAAGTTAAAATTATATTGCAGCTAAAGATTTGAAAACTGTACTCTTTTATACAGGTTTGATGTAAAACGGGTATAAACAGGTAACTTCAGCCCTAGACATCAAGCGAACATTTACTAATACGTATATATTTTATCATATACAGTATTTTGCAAGCCACAGTGTTTATGTGTAAAGATTATGTTGACAGGTTTGTTGACTACAGTTCACTGAGTAAAAGTTGGAGCTGGGTAAGCCTTCTCAGTATTAATGGGTTGGGGTGGGGGTCGCCTGCTGTAGAGCCAGGGCAGGGCTGGAATGTGTGAAACATTATGAAGATGTCATCACCTGTTCAGTGCAGGGAACCCCAGAGTTTTTCAATGACATTTAATCCTAACCTCCTGTAGTTCACTGGTTCACTGACATTACCCTTGAAAATCAGGTGTACTTCAGTACCCTTTTCAGTATTTCCCCCAGGGTTTCTTGTAGTACAAAAGTATTTTTGGTATCGATGCACTTTCCAGGCTCTGTTTCAAAATGGCTTTTGTTTCTATTACAGATCTAAAGGAGACCCAATTATACAACTATCCATTATTAAAAATAACAGACTTGTATTAGACCAATAATCACATCCTCCATTCGGTTTGAATACCCTGATTAATTCCTCTGTAAAGTGAACAAAATGCCACCTAACACAGTAATAGGTAGTCTCAGCTTGTGAGAGGCTTAATGGTATGATTCAGAGAAATTATATGCGATCACAACAGTACTCCCTCAGTACTATTTTAGAATTTTAAATGATGCATATTGCAGTAAATTGGTGCTTACTGTGGAACAAATCACTGAGTAAAATGATTGGATAAAAATATGATTAAAATTTAGAACATGTTGACAAGTTTGGTCAGTACTAGGGATGCAACATAAAGTTTGAGATGCCATTTAACTGATTACACAGATTGGAAGTGCTGGGGTCAATATTTATTCCTGAATGTTTTCTAAACTGTAATAAGAACACCTGTGCGTGGGAAAACACAGGTAATTCTGCATGTACAATCACATGAATTAAATGATAAACACCCTCAGCAGGTTTCACAAGGAGACAGCAAACCTTAAAAGGTACAGTGTGTAAAATCTCACCGATAGAGGTCAGTAGCTTGCAGACTGCAGTCAATTGAGTTCTGTTTTCTTCCCAGTTCAAGTGCTAGCTACGGTGGCCGCTGTAGGACAAACAACTCTGGCTGCCATTCATCTGTACTGAGTATAGGCTGTCAGTCCGCTGTTTACCTCAGCTTCAATATGCCGGGTGTTCAGGTCTATTTACTCTGGGGGAGACTGTAAGCAACACTGAAGTGAGTTGTTGGGGATATCCTGAACTTTTCTCTCAGTTAGAGCTGCTGCTTTTGCTGCTGTTACATTAGTGAAACTTTCCTTGAAGTGGATCTAACATTGTTGGACTCATGACACTTGGGGAATAAACTTTCATCTTATGCTGGTCTCTAGCCACATACATAAAACACAATTAGGCAGAATGGCAACGTCCATCTTGGCCACTGTATTCAAGATGGTGGGGCAACATGGTGGTTTCCACAAACTGCCGCCCACGCTTATGTATTTTTAATGGACTATGTTTATGAGAATGCATCAATTTGTAAATATAAATATACATCAATTGGTGTGTAATTACGAGTACAAAATAATTTTTTTCTATTAAATAACCTCAAAAAATGACTTACGCACTTAAATATTGAATCTAATATTACAGCTAGTGAATGGCAATCAATAAATGATGAAGCACTATATCACCAATATCATCCATCAAGATGTCACATTCAATACAATAACCTATCCAAGTGCCATTAAAGTTGAGAAATGACACTGAACCACTGACAGAATTAAATTCTGGAAGGGTTTGTTAAGTAAGCAGCAGAAGTGCATTAATCACCTGATATCTTCACATCCTCCCAACAGGAATGATGGACATGTCACCCAGGAATTCACGTATTTATTTCCAGTGTGCCTAGTGACATGCAAACTCTGTCTGACAAATTACAGCTTTCTGGCAGCAGTCTGACAAACTGCTACAATCACATATCTTTACTTCACTCTTTTCTTGAAGACAATCATTTACATTCAATTGGCCACCGATTGATCCTACCTAGCTTATCCCCCAGCCCACAAGGTGGCCTCTGGATAGATACTGCTGAACTAACAACTGCCCCCACCTTCCAACCTCACTGCTTCCTGAGGTGTCACATATCTACCACTTGCTCTTGCACTTGCTAGAGGCAGTAGGGAGGAGGAATGATTTGGCTAGAAATAGAAGTGTCACATGAGCGCACGCAGTAACCAGTCTGCCAGCTGCTCATCCTTACATGGAGCCATGCCTCACCCGTACAGTCAAATACAAATAAGTGGTAACATTATCAACACAACAGCACATACAGGTTACTCATTCATATCTGAGACCTCTCACACACTTCGCCACACTGCAGAGTAAAATGGAGAAAGCTGCGATAAATGGACATAAGAGGTAACACCTGTTTAAATTAAATCCAATACAATATTAATTATTAAAAAATGCGCAACCTACACAGATGTGCCAATTCTCAACAATTTTTATCCAGCAAAAATAGCAAAATTTGTCACAGACACATCACCCAAAAATACCAAAAACAGCTTTTCCCATGCTTCCCCCAGTATTTCCTTCAGTGCTGTGCCAACAAGCATCTTCCAAAATTTCAAACTGGCCTCCGGCCTTAGTGGCGAAATTATTACACATTAATGTCAAGCAAGCCCTACAGTGCTCCTGAGAAATGTACAGGAGTGAGAAGAACAGAAAAATGTACACTTTCCATAAACAGAACTGCAAGGCCTCACAGTTCAGCAGTAAGCCTGTCATGCTATGCCATTAGCATAGTTAACACAAGGCCAGCATCCGAACAAGAGAAGCTCTGTGTGACACTGCTTTGATACAGACCCTGCCGCTTACAGAAGGCCACCAGAAAGACTACAAAACTGCTCTCATGGGCAGAGTGGAGTGCACAAACGGGGCCAAAAAGCACACAACGGGGCTGAGAAAATGATACAACTAGTGTAAAATAACAAGATGCAATATATGGCTAATTGTTTTGCTGTTTGGTAGTATGGGTTACATTTCTCATGGGAAGAATCTAGAGGTTCAGGAGGCAATAACTTCTTGTAAGCACCACCCTCAACAATTTAAACGAGAGTCTCCTGCTTCAAAGGAACCAAAACAGGAAAACTAACAGGAAGCCTACAGCTGGCAGCATGATTAAATAAGTGAGTCAGTAAATGCTGATATTTGTGAAGAAGACCGAGGAAACCTTCAAAAATACCACAACTGTTGTGTTACGAGTTCTCGGAAATAAATCTCAGCATTAAGAGCTATTAAGGCTAACTTATGGTTTCAAAGAATGAAGGTCTACATGACAGCAGTAAAAGGAGGATAGACAAGCATTATGGTTCTAAGCTTGGCAGGAGACAGGAGTTCCCTGAAACCAGCTGCATACATATACATGTGTACTTGCCACAAATATTTAAGCATATAATTGCACCCTCAAGTATTTTTGTGTCCTGATAGTTAAGATCTGGTTAAATACTGAGGTAAAACTGAACCAGTGGTTGTAAAGTAGTCTAAGAGTGGTTTTGGTCATTATCCCAAGCTTTAATGGTGCCCTGACCCTGAGGCACTGCTTAAATTAAACAATCAAAAAAAGGGCAAGTCTGAAGTTTACTAGATTTGTTTTTGGCTTCTTTCTCCATCATTGATAGCTAGCAGATTCCCCAGTGTGTGCTTTTCTCTGTATCCTCTTACACTTGCACGCCAACCTTTTCTGCCATCTTCTGTCCATTGTATGTTTTGACCTTTGTTAAAACATAAGACACATTATCAGCTCCACGTGACTGATGATATGCTTAACCAGGTTTTCAGGATTATGCAACACTGGTACAAGCAGGCATGTAGCACACACATACACACACAGCATGAAGATTCTCGCTCTTTCACTGCTATCATGTGATGTTGCCATGGCGAAGGAGGGTTCAGACATAACAGAGTGATTGTGCTCGGAGGGGAGGTGGGCTGATCAGAAAGACAGACTGTTCTCTGACTGTGAAGCTGCCGGCCCCGGTGCCAACTGCCCTTCCGCCCACAGAGATACAGACACACCCACTGGCAGAAGGGCCGGGCTGCACGGTGCCCTGCCATCACAGAACAGACGCCAGCACCTTTTTAAAGCATTTCCTCTTATTCCAGGTCATGTTGATCCACAAGGTCAAAATTATGTCGCCTTTTTATGCAAGGAAATCCTAATTAAATTTGAGATTATTCAAAATTCAGAAACTTGTCTGTGCTTGGAAGCCTACTATGCTGAAAAATATATTTCTAGTAACACTTTTAGATTAAAAAAAAAAAAAAATCAAATCAGATCAAAATTTGAATTATGCCACCTGTTCAACATTAATATTTGTTTTTATCCACTGATGCTCATTTAGTTACACACTACAATAAAACTACAGCAATAACCATAAAAATCATTCAATATTAACATGTTACATATTTAATTTATTTCTGTATATTTCAGCTAGCAG